>JAOXYD010047848.1:0-13449 GCA_028565735.1 Pinacopodium congolense | reverse complement strand
AACTAAGGGCTCTAGCTTTCAATGAATGATATGAATGGACAATTGCAATCTTGAAAGCCTAAACAAACTTAGTATGGTAGAATTCAAACACAAAAACGTGTATAAGGTCAAGCAATATGATCACAATAGGCAATTCACAAATTCTAGACAGTTTAAGCACTTAGTGAATATTCAGCTCAAACTACAAATATAAGTGCTTAAAAATCAATCCAAAAATACAAAAACAATCTTAAAACCTTATGTGAATTAGTAGTAATGATTTTATGCACCCAGAATTAATTTATGTAATGAAATTTGTGATCAAATGAAGAACACACAAAACTGGACAGTTTTGATGTCTTGACAAACCAATGCACACAAATGATCAAATACTCAACCAAAAATTTGAACCTTAGTGCAATATGATTCCTAAGAACTTAACAAACAGAAAACAATAATAACAAGTACAAATAAACAGGTTAAGCAGGTTGAAATTGGATTCCAACTTAAACCAGTGAAAATAAATGCTATCTTGAAGTGTATGAAGTTTCTAGCTCAATGATAGCTTAAACAGGTCTGATAAATTCGAAACTAAGTTCAAACACAATCTAGAGACCTTAATCAAACAGAAAACTCAAACCACTTGATTTTAGAAACACGTTTGAGTACTTGAAATTGAATTTAAAGCTTGAACAGCCAACACACTAATACAACACAAAAATCAAGGACAAAACACAAAAATCAATACAAATATATCAAAATTATAATTAAAAACCACATAGTCTTCCTACATTTACAGTGAAGCAACTTGTGCACCAGAAGCAAAATTTGTCTTCATCGATCTCATTTAGAACCAAAGTCTATGAGGAAGGTACGAATTTCCATTGGAGAAAGCTCAACAAGAAGTGTTTCTGGGTTCACAGGGCCTCCTCTTAACATCTTTAGCTCTTCTTTCGAAACGCCTTCTACTTTCCAAACCAGTCTCTTCTTCTCCATTTCTTCTCTTTCTTGGTTGGCAGACAAACTAGTCTCTGTTATTTTGTTTATCTGATCATTCATTTAAGAGTGAAATATTATCAAAATGAAGTAATCAATAAACCCTATAGATTTCATCTTTATGTGACCATTTTTTCTTACCTTCTTGGAAGGAAAGACCCTCTTCAGCTCTACTCTAGCCATAGTCCCCAGATCCTTATCTTCGCCAGCCTTGTATTTGAAGAAGCGTTAAAGAGATAAATTGAAGTGGGAACGAAAATGTGGGAGCTCAGAACGTGAAATGTAGAAAACAGAAGAAAACTGCGTGGTACAGACCTCGTATAAGTGTGCCAACCGAAGTAGAACTTTTCTATCCTTCAGTTCCTGTAATTTCAGCGATGAGTAAGATAATGAACTCTAAGAGGGATTTTCTTGTGCATTTTTATACGATGTGTCTTCCAAGGTAGGGTAGGGGTCAATGATCTTTTAAGTCTTAGTTGTCATCTCGATCCAGACAATTATTTGTCGAACTTTAGCAGAGTCAAATCACATGAGATTTTCTGCGATGGTGAAGAAGATTACATACCTGAAGAGTTATAATTGCGACATTGTCAGGTAAAACATAAGAAGGATCCATCCCACAAAAGGTTGTGACATGAGACTTTGTCCAACTTTCTGCTTCCTGCAAAAGTTATAGGTATCATGAGAAATACTTGAATACTGTTTAATGGAATTGGCAACAGAAATGTTTCAGTGCCTGCAATTTCACCTGCTCTGCAAAGGCTAGGAGAAATGGAGAATATATCTCCTGGCCATATGAACGACGCCACTTGGCTCCCTTGCCAACAGGATCTATTCTGAGGTAATACTTTCCCACGATCTGTAAATACAATTAACATGCATGTGAACGGAATGTTCAATGTGAAGTCAAGAATGTTGAGGCGAATGAGCTTATGTTTACTGTCAATCCTGTGCATTTATTGTGAACACAAATTGTTTCATTCAATGCCCCTACTACACCTCTCGAATCATCTTTGACTAATCTCCTGTATGAAAAGAGATGACGAGTTAACATATCAAAAGTATGGCAGACAATGCTAGCTAATCTACTTGCAGTAATGGATTTCAGGAAGAAAAACCTGTGGACCAAGATTTCTAATTGCCCGTCAATAATACTTGATCCTCCTACAGCTCGATCAACCAGGATCGATACCTCTGAAATGTTGTCCTTAATGAACATTCCAAGATTAATCTGGATTGAAGAGAAGAATATCATAAGATGCCTTAATCATCAGTTACACAGGTAAGTGCAAGCAAAACTTTGAACTGTCAGTTTAGAAGGGTAATGCCACTATCCTGCTGCATGACATTCTAAATGCTAGAATGATTTAATTCTTATCATTTTTCTTCATGTGTTGCATCTCAACACATTTTTTGCATAATCCCTAATTGTCCAAGCGACTTGGAACAAAAAGAAGTCTGTTAATCTTTATTACCGTCTGCCAAAATTTTCACCCTGAATCATACAATAACTGATTATGTGAGCATAATCACAAAATAAGATTGTTACTGGGTAATAATTTCCTGCAACAGGTTGATCTACTTTCAGGTCCCAGTCTTTTCTGTAGTCTCGAATCTGCACAATCATAATTCAGTTACATAGATGCAGTATACAGCAACCCTGTTAGAAACATTTAGCAGACCAATTAAGGAGCATACTCTTTCAAGAAAATCACGTCCATTAGAATCTGTATAGAATACTTTGTTGTTTTTGGTAGTTGTCATGAGTTTAGTTATAACCTCTTTGCCAATTCCATCATCAATCGGGATTGGTCCAATCTGAAATTAAGAAAATTGTTAGTGACAATTGCTCCTCGCTAACTATTGACTCTTCAAAGGAACTTCTTAAAGCAGAAAGATTGATTTACTTGAGAAAAATTTTGTTAGACTTACAGTGAACTCAAACTCTGCATGTTCTTTTCCCTTGTACAATCTGGTCACCTGTGCAAGGATGGGTCAGAGATGGATAGTATCAGCATGATAATTCCATAAAGCATGATTGCAAACTGGAATTGGAAGAGTTAATTTTCATCTGTTGAAAAAAGTTCCTATTAGTGAGCTACTAAGTGAATGAGCAAACTTCCTCTATCAGATCCGGTTGGCCCTTTGGGCTGACGTTATCATTTGTAAAGCAATCTTTCTAGGATTGTACACAACATCATTACAAGAACATATTTCTGTTTCTGAACTTAGGGAAACTAAAAACTGGGTGATAGTGATTGTACAATGAGATAAAATACCTGATAAATCCATGAATTTATTCTTTGATGTATTTCATTAAGCAAAAGTCCCCGCAAAATCATAAAGTCAACCTGAAATATAGATTCCACATTTGCTCATCGACAGCATATACATAACTGTTATGAGTCCAGCTCTTCTGAAGGTCTTTCCTACCTGCCCTTCCTGTTTGATGGGATAGGTACCATTCGGACGGAAGATGTATGCTCCAGAGGCCTTAAGAAAGTTATGTTCCACAGAATTTAAACAAGTTTCTAAATGCATGATGTATGATTCAGTAGAGTTGATAGTGAAGTAAGCATAATGACAACCAAAGAGAGGGTTGTAATACCTTCGAATACTGGTCACCTTCGTACCCAGCATAATAGCTAAATGTTTGTTCCAAAGATGCTTTTACCTTTAAGTTAGGACTGAAATGACTTAGGTGCAAGTTCTTTTCAGAATTGACAGTGCTTATTATTTAACAACTTATTATTTAACAACTTAGTAAATCTCCATGAATAAAAAACACATTGCTATGAAGAAATAGGAAAGCCATACCGAGCTTCTGCTATTTATATACTTAATGAGCTTCCCTTCTTTCCTAGAATAAATTAGTTTAAGATTTCCAGGCCCTATTTTGATTCTATCAGTTTGCGCAGATTCTGTGTTAGGCCTTTGAATGTCAGAAATAGTAGCTGCAGTCATAAAGAAAGAAGCATAACACAATTGTCATGTTGAAAGCTATAATTAAAGTTTTTTTTTTTTTTCTCTACGGGAGCTAATTCAGGTATAACAGTCACCATGCTTACCTCTCTGTTTGGCAGCTGAGTTATCAATGGAAATAAAGTAAGTGTTGAAACCCAAAGGAGGCACAGACGCTGAAAATGCAAGCCAGTATTTAGGAGTCACATTTGGAGAGATGCCCAGGTAGACTTTAGAATAGTAGTTTCTTATGCTTATGGATGCATTCAACAGAGGTAAGATCTGTGACTCAATGTCTCTTCCTTTTGAATCTTTAACCGTGACATTCCCATCCAGGACCTACAGCAGGTTAGGAAGGTATAAAGATGCACATAAACTATAGACACTGCAAGTAAAGCTCTTATCTTTTGCCAGAAATTAATGGATACTATATTTTGTAAAACCCTATGTATGTTTCATACACAGGTGTCTGTCCAGTCCGAAGAACTATAAAAGTATTGTATATTCTACTTATATGTGCTTTCTATTCATTATAAATGAGCATTCAACAGGAAATAAGATGTTCAAATAATATATTTCTGCAACTTTAGGCGCTGGCTAAATTCGAGTAATAACAAATACTGACAGGAATTCTTATGATGTCATATCTTTTCCAACCCAGGGAATTATAGATGACTACCACCTGTAGAACAGATAGGATGAGATGATTACATAAATTTGAATAAAAACATATAACTGTTAGTTGAATGATTACAGAACTTAATTCAAGTCCCTACCAAGCTTTTTCCTTTCAATAGATTAACCTCTGATGCCGGACAGTAACTTATATTCAGAAGGGAGCACTGAAACATTTCAAAGGATACAATAATTACCGTAGATCCAACATGTAGATATTAGCCAGAATGTGTTTACCTGTTGAAACTTGTTAACCTGATTCATGCAACCAGTTTTTGATGTCATATTTACCATGCAAGAAAGAGATTTTCCTATGACTTCCTCGGCCTGCAAGAAACATGTTTAGATTTGGGGCAATTCAAATTTAGCAAAGATTTAGGACAAATGAAAACAAACCTCTGTGTGGCCTATTGACAACCGTTTTGTATAATCATTAGCAACGTGCTGCCTCTCTGTGCCAGAAATTCCATCATGATGTTGAACAATTGATAAAGCCTCAGCTAAAGAATCCGTGTTAGATCCTACTTGACTCCTTCCTTTAAAAAATTCTAATTGCCTTGCTGCCTGCATGGCAATTGGCATTCAATGAGAAGAATCTGTTTAAATGTTTCACTAGGGAATCACATTGGTCTTACCAAATAAATGCCACTCAATGTTCTAACATAGCCTTTGAGGGCTGGTCTACTTGTAAAATATCCTGTCCAATAAGCATTTTCCATGTCCGCATACCTCATACATTTGAACCATATTGTTTGGATAGGTTAAAATGGAGAGAAGAAGCTATATCCAAGTAAAACTAAATTGTTATAGGAGCTTACGGAAAGTAATCATCAGTTTTGAGAGGCCAAGATTTGTTTGTAGCATGTTTAGCATCAGTATACATTGAGGGGGTTGAGTATAGGGCATTGACACGCCCATCCTGCGGATGTTGAAATCCAGTACTTACATTAGCATCAGGAATTGAAGAAATTAATACGATCTGAATATCTCACAAAGTATCAGAAAAATAACATAATATTGGACCTATATCAAAAAGGCGTATGCCTTGAATAGACACCAGGAAGTCAGCATAAAAGATTATTTAATTATCAGAAGTATGATAATTTTTTTGTGTCTTTATTAGATAAACAAATGATCTTGTGTTAGTTCTTTTTAGAAGTAAAACGTTGCAAATAAACAAAAGTTAGAAATCTGTCGCATCATTAAGCTTCATGAGCTGTCTTAATCAGGACTAACTTGATTTACATAGTTGATAAGTTTGTCCATTTGTTTGAACCATGTCTCAGCATATTGATACTGGAAATCGTCCCCCATCGTCCACATGATATGTTCTGTTCGAGTGAAGTTAGCCTGGAAAAAAATAGACAGAGACTAGCTTTTTATATCCATCAACAGAAATAAATCAATTAGACTAGAAGACACCTGATAAGATCACTACTACTACTCTCTTTTCAGGTCATAACATAAATCTAAGAATGGCATTTTGATGTTGAAACTGAGGAAGAGTCTTCAGAGAACAGAAGATAAAAAACTTAATGTGAAAATAAGAACTATGTCCTTACTTGTTTCACTGCAGCAGATACAAATTCATTGACACGCTGGGGGACATTGTAATCAAACAAATTGGTATCATCCTTCAACATAAAAGAACACAATCATTTATTGGAGATGTATGACTTTAAAGTGAATTGTCAAGGATGCTTTGGTAACAACACGAGGAAAAGGGAAAGTTTTGATTTATGATTTACCTGAACAATAGGGGAATCGAAATCTGCATTAACTTCATAGTAAAAATCACCTGGAGGCCCATAACCATCAGGTAATGCATCCGCAAATATCTACACAAACAAAAGAACAAGAAATCAGCCCACTTACAACAAATGTTATAAAAGAAGATAAACAATAAATCTGGCTGCCTTTCTATTGTCTGCTTGTGTAATCAGACCAGTTGCATTGCATTATAAACAAACTGGAAACGGTTAAAGATGCTCACCTGTGTTGATGAACCAAAAGTTTTGGAGCCCCTCCATACAACCTCCAGACTCTTCTCATTTTCTCGTTTGGCATGGTCTTGATAGTCAATTCGTCCAAAGAAGATGGAGTCAAACCCAAGCTGAAGCCATATATTGCGTTAAAGAAATTAGCAGGATAGGCTTGAAAAGAAGTTGCTTGTGTTCTTCCTATTTGTGCAAACAAATTTCCAAGGATCTTATATGCACTGATGAATAACACAGCTAATTAGTCAGTTAACAGGTTGAGGAGAAATTGAGATTAGATACCTCTGCACCTAACAAGTATGCCTGTACTGCAGAATGTCCAAAGGTATCAATTTGCCAACCAATTCTAGGAGTTACATTGAACTCTTCTTTGATGAATCTATGCCCCAGAGTTGTCTGATCAATCATGTCTATATAATGTGTTGCAGCCTCATCATGCATGCACATACCCCCATTTCTGCAGAAGAAAATTTATAAAAGAAAGCAGTTACATCACAATTTGATTCCAAAATCTTTCTAGGATACGCTAAATCCTATCTCATGCATAGAACAATGGCAAACAAATTCTCAGTTTTCTTTTTCGTTAACAGAAGCTTCCATGATAGAACAACCTATTATGATCTCAAAACTGAATGATATTATAGCATATAGTCTACATCTTGAATCTTGCTGACAATACAGAACGAGAAAAAGTACATATGTTGGATTTTATGGTACATTAACTCAAGTTGACCGGATCTGACAAGCTTTCTGACTATCTTTCGAACTCTTTTGCTCTGTTCTTTCCACCAGCGCTGGAAGAATGCCTGAAACAAATTTTTTTAAATAATTTTTTTGTAAATGAAATCATTAAGGAAAACAAATTGAAAATTTTTTTTAAGAAACAAAAAATTGAGTTCAATAGAGCTAACAAAAACCAATTCAATTTCAGTTACTTAAGAAATGAAACATTGAGTTCAATAAAACCAATAAAAACCTGTTCAACATATACAAACTTGCGATTCTTATCAGCCAACAAGGCAGGAACAAGAGAATCCAGTATATTTTGGACACACGCTCCCTGCAGAAGACAACAGCCAACAGAACACACAACTCAAACAAAGTCAACAATTTCCAATTAAATCAGATTCTTAAAAGGTGACAGTATGACAAGTAAAAATGAATACATCAATGGAGGATCCAAAGAAACAAACCTGAATGGAATTGTTGGCGCCAACGTAGTACT
The DNA here is from genome assembly GCA_028565735.1 of Pinacopodium congolense. Taxonomy (NCBI): domain Eukaryota; kingdom Viridiplantae; phylum Streptophyta; class Magnoliopsida; order Malpighiales; family Erythroxylaceae; genus Pinacopodium; species Pinacopodium congolense. The sequence continues at coordinate 5,616 of JAOXYD010047848.1, read as the reverse complement.
GATCAACAGTCTTCAACCAACCCACATCATCATGCGTGTGAGGCACCAAGTGAACGTTAATCTTCCCAGGAACAATTTTTGAAGTTGTGTTGTAAGCGATGCACTTGGATACAACGCACAAAACGCTCAAACCTGTGACTAAAAACAGAGACAAAGGTGGCCACCGTTGCTGGAATGCCATGTGAAGTGAGGTAAAGCTATGTTTTGGAGATCAATTTCTAGGACATGGCGGACTTTAAGTATAGAAGAAGTGACATACAGCAAGACAGGAAAAGAGACAACTGGTTTTGTTCTGTTCTTGTGTAATGACAAGACACGGAATATTTTTATGTCAATAATATTGGTTTCTGTTTTCTGCCGAAAAACACTCATGAGAAGTTTTGTTTCTACACTTTGGACTCTGGCGCTTGACTTCAACTCCACGTGTGCTTAGGAATGTTCGTTTGAGTTTTCTTTTTTTTTTTTTTGGATTTTTTAAAATAAAAAAATTAGAAAAAACAGTACATAAATAAAAAAAGACAATACTAAAATAATATAAAAATTTAAAAACAACACAAAATTTTTTAAAATATATAAAATTACAAAAATCACATCTAAATGTTAAATGTTGAATTAAATGGTACCTTAATTTGTCTAATAATGGTGGTTGATTCGATGAATTAGTAGTTGATTTGCATTTCATCAAATTTTGGTTGATCACCTCCAGCATTTACAAAAACACCAAATCTGCCTATACACGCACAAAACAAGCTCTCATGATCTTATATACATTATTTTTTTGAAATGTCTCTTAAAAAATCTAAAAATAATAATACATTTTCAAGAATCATTTGATATAATTTTTATTTTGGAGTTGAAATTAGTTTTTATTTCTTTTTATTTTTTATTAAAAAACATATTTAATTGAGAAACAATGCAGAAAAATAGAAGGAAAAGAGACGAGAAAATATTTAAAAAATTTATGAATTTGAGTAATAATAAAAAAAGAGTATGTAAATAAGTCTTATTTGTAGAAGAATAGAAAAAAATAAGATGTGTTTATAAAATATAAAGAAATTATATTTTCTTATTTATAATTTAAAAAATTTTCTAAAAAAAAGAAATTCATTATATACAAGAAGAGTAATATACACAAAAGAAGGATCTCGCGTATAATTATATTTTATAGAAAATACTTGCTACTTATAATGACTATTATAAGAAAAATATTCAAAATATTTTTTTAACTTATACCAGAGGATTGGGTCGTTATTTTTATACAAATTATTATATATAAGATTGAAGTAAATAGTAATTTAATTGTAATTATTACAATTAAATGCATATATTTAGTATTAATACTTAAATTTTTAAATTACAATTAATTAAAATTTAATTATGATTAATAATTGAGTAATAATAAAAAAGAGTATGTAAATAATTCTTATTTGCAGAAGAATAGAAACATAAAATTTTGATATTAATGTTTAAAATTTATATCAAAATTTAAGTTTTTTTTTTGAGAAATAGTTATGTTATAATATTTCACAGTATTAAAAATGTTATAAATTTTGTAAAATTATTTAATGTAAACCTAATCCAAGAAATCTATTGGATTTCCATTTCTTATTTATATAAACACAAAAAAATGAAAAAAAAATACAGAAATTTCAAAAAATAATATACTAATATAATACAAAAATCAAAAACATCACAAAAATAAAAAATAATAGCATAAAAATCGAAAACAATATATAAAAATAAATACAAAAATACAAAAAGAACAACTAACAATAATACTAAATGACTCCTTATAAATTTTTCTTTCGTTTTTGTACGTGCAGTCTATCCTCTTTATTCATAATTTTCAATTCATTATTTAAAAACCCATTACTGCAAATGGCCAGTACTTTTATATTATAGTGGTAAGGTGGTGCATGTATTTTAATTAATCCCTCTGGGACTCATTGGAAAACAAATGACTAAAATAACAATAATTTTATACGACATTTCTATATTGGATGCATGCCTAGTAGAAGATTAATAGTTTATAAATTAGGTGAGGTTGATTAAGTAATCTAGTGGGTAGTATTCAATCCACAAATGTAAAAGTTTTCAATTCAAATCGTCCCCAAGAAAAATTTTGAAGGAAAAACGTAATTTATACTATACCACGATTTACATTTCAAATGATAAAAAACAAAGACTATTCATACATTCTGCCAGCGTCACCAACATTTTCTCAAAATAAAGCAGTAATTGAGTTCAAAATATAAAATAACACAAAAAAAACCTCAGTAAATAAAGCTAGAACTTTTTACTCCTACTCAGATCATAAAAAAATGTTGGGAGTGCCACATTTCAAAGACTTAAATTAATTATTTTCATTTATGATGCGAAATTAATTTTATATGTTAATTTTCCTCATTTAATGATGGCAACTATGCTAATCAATTTTATATTTAGACTTACTAGAACACCAAAATATCAAGATAATTATAGATCAAATATGTTATCCACCTACATACTGTTTAGAACTCAACACAAAGTTTGACATCTAAAGGCTGTTCTTCTATTTTTTGCTTTATGATATGATTTTTAAATTCAGAGAATTTTTTTCTGGAAAATTGCTAAAACAAATTGTTTAGTTGAACTTTTATTAATATAGAAGTATAATTGCATTTTTTAATAATTAAACAAGCTTTCATGTTTAGAAAAGAAAAATATAAGAAAAATTAAAATTAAAATAGAAAAATGGGAGTGAAATCAAACAATCAATATCATTGTAATGAAAAAGGTCATCACCATTCAATTCAATCAATTTATTGGAATAAAAGCAATCGATCATTGAAGTAAAACACAATCGTAAAATGTTATTTAAATACGTATTGATTAAACATTCAATTTTCTATATAATAATTGAATCTAGATACTTCCTACATAAATAAAGTTCTTATTGAAGCAAATAGAACAATCTAATAATGATGAAGTTTACATCAAGGAGGACATGTCGACAAAGATTTAGTATAAACCAAATAAAAGAAAAGGGAAAGAGAAAATTGTGGTAGGTGCGTTTTGTAAATGCATTTAGTGAAGTAAAGAATCATTAAGTTTGAATTAAATTGTGCAATCACTATGGTGCAGTTTACCATTTGAGAACTTATTTGGTTTGTAGCTTTTTTTATGTGGGTGAAAATGGGGACAAGAAAACAAAGTCAAAAGGTTGTCGGTTTCAAGAACGAATTAGTTGTCATCGGCATGCTCTGGCCATCATCGTCTCAAACTTACTCATGTTCTAATTGGCTTAACTAACCATCTGTGTTTCATGCAAAGTACACAAAAACATTAACAAAGTTAACTTGGTTATGATATATATTTTATTTTCATAATTTTTATGCTCTTTTTTTTTTTTTTCCTCTAAATACCCAAACACCACAGACTAGCTATTGGCGAGTTATTACACAGTTTACATAGTTTTAAGTCTCTAAAACTTTTGGTCGAATTTAGATTTGACAAAATGTTCTATCCAATTGTGTCTAGAATTAAAGATGAATTGTTTAGACTACTAGAATCCCAAACGAGGAGATGGTCAAATAAACTAAATTTATCTTTGAGCTAGATTTGATGATACATACTATTGGTATGATATCCTTTTCTCTCCTTTTTCATGGGTTAAAAACAAACACGAAAAAAATTCTACGTAATTTGAATTTCTATAAAAGATAGTACTTTAGCATTCCTAGCAAATGTCTCGTGCAAGTGGGGCACCACGACCCTTGGAGTTTGCCAGCTGCAGTTGATTAAGGTGTGCTAAAAATTTTCCCTTGATATAATTAGTCACCGTTTAGCTGGAAAACAAATATATTTTCTAAAAGATTTAGTAATAGACGTATCCATAAGTTTTAGGTAAAAATTAAAAACTTGGTATATTTTATGGTAGGCTGGACGCCTTCTTACAATGAGTTTGATGACTAATTACAAGTTCTTAAATCATATTTGTTATTTATGTGATTTTTTTTTTCACTTTGATTGAACTAGAGAGATAACACTAAAATTAGCAACTAATTGATCTATTTATATATGTGTACCATGCTCTACCTTACTTCTAAACTTAAATCATGCCAAAAAAAAAGGAAAAAAATATTTGCAACTTATTAATTATATGACTCATATTGAACCAAAGAAGATTCCAATTTTGATTTTAATAATTATAAAATATGATTCTTTACTAATAATTTAAGTTTATATTATAAAATTTAAATATAAATCCAATTGATGATGAATTCAATGTGGAAAATATGAGTTAGGAACAATGTTTTTAATACTGCTGCCGGTTTGTATCGTATTGGTAAGAAAAGGTACAAAATAATAAATATCATACCAAATTTAAATACTAACTTATACCGATTTTATCGATATTTACCAATCAATTTTATACTGATTCTAAAATACCACCCTAAAATCATAACTGATACGTAAATTTATAAATTTTATACCTTTTTTTTTTCTTTTCTTCTAATGAAGGTCACAAGTATGGTCACGCTCGAGAAGCCACGAGCGTGACCTCAAGAGGCTACGCTTTTGGCCATTAATAATGTTTATTATAGGCCACACTTGTGGCCTTTATATATATAATATATACTAATAATATATATTAATATTCCTACGTTTAAATCATTAATATATATTATATATAAATATATATCATATATATACATTAATATATATTAATATTCCTTTTCCTGATAAGGATTTTATAGTAGATGATAACTAGATCTAGCTTGATTTTAGCAACTAATTACTTGGATAATAAAGATCCATGTATTTTCAAGTTATTCTCTTTTTAATGGTATTTGATGTATATGTTAAATTTTATATATGTTAACTGTTAATTTTTTTTCAAATTTCAATTTTATTTTATGGAGTTCCTATGCTAGATAGTGATATTCATTGTAACATTCTTTTATTCTATATATTATTTATTGTATGATATTTGGATACATTTGATTATAATTTCATGATTGGAAGTTGTTACTTAATGATGTATTGATTTATTGATATTCAGTAACGTATATCCATGTTTCTATTATTTTTATTATTTTTATTCAGTATTAATATAAATAAACATAATAATTATTTGTTGTATATTGTTATTAATTTATGTGAGTTTTAATGTATAAATATTAAGTTATGATGGTTTGATGATTTTTATGTTGTTTATATTAATTTAAGTTGTAATTTATTTGAGAATTATGTGATAATTGATATGAATGAGTAGAAATATTGTATGAAATTATATTATATTGATTGTATTAATTAAATGTGTGAAACACGTTGAAATTATGTTTTTAGGGTATGCATAATATATACATAGATTATTTTATAATTTTTATAAAATTTAGAAATTATTTTATAAATTTAAAAAATTAGTCGATACCGATATTAGTATTAATCTTACCGATACCAATACGATATTATTTTAAAAATATATTGATATCAATCAAAATATTGATAAAAACACATGCAAATTGTGAAATTTTAGACACCTTGAATAAATTTTTTTTAAACCTTGGTTCTGCAGTATTCTTGATATACAATTTTTATACTCTAATTTCTTATTCTATTTACTTTTTGTTC
>JAOXYD010047837.1:0-13449 GCA_028565735.1 Pinacopodium congolense | reverse complement strand
ATAAATTTAAAGAGATCTCACTTGATCAACCCAAATTATTTAGAAAGGGGCTTACATCCAACTCAATAAAAAATGAACAAAATTACACAAAACACACAATCACTCAAATGATCAGTAAAATTCTTCTTGATTCACTTATACTCAATGGGAAGCCTTACATGCATTCCCTATTTATAATTGAAAATCCTTTAACTAACCATTTATATAAGTTGAAATATATTAAAAATTATTTAACACTTATTTTCCTATTAACACTAATCATTATAGCATAGACTTCATGACTAGTGATCAACTAGTTAGACCAGTCTAACACACTAGTTAACTATTCTCAGAAAAAATTCCCTACTAAGTTGACCACTAACCCTTCCATTGGTTGACTAGTCTATCCATACTAATCGACCAATCTCTATAAAAACTACACATTGGTTAAGCATTAACCCAATAACTAGTTGAGTAGTCTTTTAAAAAATTGGGCTTTAACACACTTACCATAATTTAACACATCTAAACCACCCAAAAATATATCTCAACATTTCTTTTTAACAATTCTTAACATAAAATAATTCAAAATAGTTCATTCAAAACTTTTGGTGTATTAAGAGGATTATTTAGAAATTTCCTCACACATTTCCTCTTATTTATGCAACATATAATTGCAAACCCTAAGCATAATTGTTTATGCACGAGTTGAGTCCATAAACACTTTTACAAGATAAAGATGAGATTTACAATATTGATTACATGAAATAACCTATTTAAATTAGCTATCTTAATCCTTAAGACTTCATTCAACACTTAGGTTTACAAATATCATCATTTTAACATTAATGGTCCCATTTTCGCTTTAATTTGTATTGATTCAAATATTTCACCTTCCTATCTTCTCAATACATTACAAATAATAAAATTATTAGTAGTAAAGATGTTTTGTCATTACAAAATCCTAGGTAAAATCTCCCTTGGTTCAATAGAGTCTTTGGCAACTCTTTGGCATTATATCATGAAATTCCATCAACAATTTACAACCACATCAAGGATTTCTACCACATTTTTATCATATATCTGACATAACGCTGCAAGACAAGTCTTCGAGCCTTTATTTAATCCTTTGTTAATGTTTATGGTTGAGAAATATAATAACACTTTTTTTATTAATTGTTCCCACGTTTTTAGTTTAAACTAATTCACGTAAAAAAGAGTTTTGATCATTAATGATTATCACAACTCCAAGATCTGGATATAATGTTTCCTTTTCCACTTTTTTAGGAAATTGATGCCTAATATCAATGAAAAATCATAAAGAGGAATAATCATCATGTTGACCTTTGCACTTCAAGTCTTAAGTCTAAAAAGGACATTATAAGAAGTTCTTACCATAGTTTGTGCTTTTCCCATGGGTGTTTTCATTTTCATTGGAATCATAATCATCTTTAGCCCCAAATTATATACTATCTTAACCACTACAACGGAATTAGTGGAAATAGAATCCATCATTGTTGTGTGTTGAACCAACAAAAGTTCTAATTAACTTATTTTATGATGACAAAACAAATTTGTTACTATTGTTTTGGTGTTGATCTATTGGAAAGATAGTTGTGTAAGAATTTATGATAGAGTTTGAGGAGGAGGTTAATGAATGGAGAAAAAAGAATTATAGTAATGATTAAACAATGGAAGATCACAATTGACTTTGACAAGGTTAAATAGGATTATGTTCGTAATTTTGTTTGTAAATCTTGTCTTGATTTCATCAATGTTTTAAGGGCCTTTCATGCATGTGTGCATTGCATTTTGTTCAAGAGCTTGTACATGCATTACATATTAACCTTTTGTATTAAATATTTCATAATCAAGAGGAATTTTTGGCAAAGTTTTTGAAAAGGCCCTTTTGATGCTCTTAAATATTTTAGAGAAATTTTGAATTTGTTTAAGATAAAGTTTGATGAGCTAAAAGATTTTGAAATTTTTTACTAAATTTAAAAGATTTGGGTTATTGAAAAATTTAATATTCGGTATAAAATTTCTTGGATTAAGACATTTTGATTTTTTTTAGTTGAATTAAATAGTTTTGATCACTAAAATCACATTAGAGAACTTTTGAAATTTTGTAAAGTCAATTTTTAATGTGAAAATTGATTTTGAGAAAGTTGGAAGCTTTGAAAATTTTGAAAAGTTTATAAATTTTCATAGACAAAGACATATTTTTCTTAAGTTTAACTCAATGGTTTTGGTGTCTAAAATCACTTTGGGAACTCTTGAAACTTGTTTGAATTTGTAATTGTGCAAGGGAAATGGTTTTTTAGTATGTGGTTTTTGTTTGAAGAATTTGTAGAATATAAAAAAAATGGTTTCCACATTGATTGGTTGATCAGCTTTAGAGAAATGGTTGATTAGTATAGAAATAGGGCACACTAGTCAACTAGTTTGCTAATATGATTGACCGACCTTGACCAATGATTAACTAATTAGGCTAAAAACGACTACTGGATAATTCTTTCTTATGTCTAAGAGATGTAAAAGAAAATTTTCTAACATATTTTTGAGCTTTAAAAGGCTATAAATACTTGGTTAAATGGTAGTGGAATAAGTTTTATGGCTTTAGATGAATTGATTGAGTTTTCATTTCTTAAATAAGTATTGAGATAAACTTTGAAAATTTAAAAGAGCGTTTTATTGTATTCATTTAGTTCATATCAGCCCCTTGAACATTTTTTTTATTAAGCTTGATTTTAAGTTTGTGTATGCCAGACTTGGGGTTTCATTTTGGGATTTTTTTTTGTTAAGAGTTACACTTCATCATATAAGAAAGATCTTGTGGGTTATCTTTTCCGTTGTAAATTAAGATTGTTTTACGTTCCTCTTCACCCTTGAAAGTAAGATTTGTGGGTTAAAATCTTCACTCTTGAGGGCACCTTAATTATAAATCTTCTAAGAATGATTCATAACGATTATCGTAGGCTTTAAAAGTAATTCCACGTGATTTGGGTGAACATTTTAGTAATTTTTGAATAAGATATTGCTTAAGTTGTTATGGATGATTGTTCATGTTGTATAGAACTTTAGCGAACAATTTGAGAAAACTTTGGTGCTAGAAGAGGCTTGACATCAATTTAAGGACTTAGAGCACCATGTAATGAAGTTCCACACCAATTTTTGAGGTCGAATGACAAATCATTAAAAATTCATCAAGAGAAGAACATGAGAAGCTAAATAAAGCAGCAATTTTGGAATAGGCAAATTTGGTGACACATTAAGTACATTCATGGAGCTTAGTTTATTTTAAAATTTATAGGATGTAAGAACATCATGTGAGGAATCTAGATATCAAATTTAATTATCATTGGAGCTGTGTGGGAGAAGTTATAGGTATAAAAGCTAGAATATCTAAAAGCTATAAAAGCTATCAAACACCCAAGGATAAGGCAGATTGCATCTCTCGGTCGCTATAACGACTTAAAAGTTTTCCAGAATAGTTGAGATGACATGTTCAAGTTAGGTTCTATGATATTTTAGATTGGGACTACATGTAAAAACCCTAAAAGCCACCATTCTAAGCCTAAGGAACATCTAAGACAGAAAAACAAGTGATTTTAAAGGAGAAAAGCATCAAGAAACTCAAGATCAAAAGGGAGAATTCAAGATTCAAGAAGCTATCTAGATCTTCTAGCAAAGATGCCTCCACCTACACCTATTATTTATCTTTCCACTACTATCCTTTTGATGTTGAATTTGAATAGTGGTTTGTTGAACATGATTATAAATTGCCAGATCTAATTTAGGTAAAAATTGTTATCTAATTTTTATACTATTGATCTTATGCATGGTGATTTATGATAATTATTGAGCCTATAATCACTTTGGATTGAGAGATTGTTTTGATCTATTTGAGATAGGTTGCATAACGAGAGTTAGTGCTTATAATTAATAGATTGATTAGGGATTGAAAAGAGATCATAATTGCTTTTTAATTGTCCTTAGGATTGCTTTAAATCCAATTAGGATTTATTAGATCTCGAGAGTGGGTGATCAAACTATTGGATTTCTAGGATCAAGCATAATTAAATCAATAAGGGAAAAGGAAGATAAATAAGTATATAACAATCCCTAAATTTCCATCATTGATTGACTTAATTTTTTTGCTTTCTTCTGCAGTTTAATTCATTGAATTTGTTAGTTTGGTTTAATTTTCAATTTCTATAATTTTGGTTTACCCTAAACAAAGTGAAATTTAGATTATTAGGTGTCTATATTCAATCCTCGTGCGATTGATATTTGTTATACTTTAAGTTACAACTTATATACTGGCAATGTAGTGAAAACTAGCAATCAAGTTTTTGACATCATTGCCAGTGATTGCAATCATAGCATCTTATTTGATTTAGATTCTCTAATTTAAGGATTTTTTTACAGTTTTCTTGTGTGATTGCAGGTGCATGAACACAAGAGTAACTAAGAGCTCCAGTAAATTATAGGTAGTGGATATTGTAGACATCAACAATAAAGAAAGAGAACTTTAAATGGTGAAGCTCTAAGAATCTATCTAAAGAACAATGGTTGAAGAAAGGAATCAAGGTGAGTGACTAAGGTTAGCAATATACAAAATTAGTTCAAATTAATCAATCTTTCAATGCACAGTTTAAGAATTAATTTAGACCAATTTTTCGATAAGCGTATTGGTCGCATCAAGTAATAAAGTGGAGTATATTTAAGACTCTGAGTATTGATCCCACAAGAAAGTTTATATGATGTAACTACTAGGTCAATCGAATTAAAGTTATCTAGAGAATACTGAATTAATTAATTAAAGAGAGGAAAAATACTAAACTATCTTACTATGCTTCAAAACTTGAAATTTTGAATTATAAAATGATTTGTAAATTCCTTTAAATTATCAAATTGTAGAATTCAGCTAAGGATTATGTGATTAATGAATTAAATGAGCTTTAAACAAAATGCAAAGGCTAGATTAAAGTTCTTTGATGAATTCAAGACAAAGTTATGATTAAGACTTAAGCCTTTTCTCCATTAAACTTTGTTTAAAGTTTGGTTATGCTTTAAATGTAGTCAATGAGCTTTAATTTCAAGAAGATTATTTTTGGATTTGTGGTCTCATATCTCTAACCCTCACAAATAATCAAAGTTTTGTCATTGATTGATTGATTGATTTATGTTGTTTATTGATTTTCCAACAACCTAAGTTTATTTCTTAATTTTTAGATTATATTTCGCTATAATCTTAAGTAACCAGCTCAAAATCAAAACTTTAAGACCTTTAATAAAAAAAAGAAGACATTAATACATCCATTTAAGCTATTTTAAAACATTAAAACACCAATCCTAAGCTATAAAATTTAATTTACTACACATAATCATTAAAGCATACAAAACATGCATCTTAAGCCACATATTTTGATAAATCCAAAAATATGAGCTATAAAATAAATTTTAGAGGTTACAAAAATATCAAAGAAAGACTTTTGGATGTATCTTGAACTTGCAACTTGATTTTGGACTCCAATAAAGCTCTATTTCATCGAGATCTTATAGAAAAATCAAAGTAAATTCATAGATATAAGTATGAGCGTAAGCATAATAACTTTGATTAATCTAAGAAATGGAGTAAAACAAGTAATAATATGAGTTTAGAAACCCCTTATGATGGTTTAAAAACAAAGATATATATGTTATCTTTGTTTGACTAGTCACATTTTGACTCTTTCTTTGGAACTATTCATAACAGCACCCTGTTCATCCTTAGCCTTAGGACTGTAGAACCACGTTAAATGTTGACTTCTGACAAAACTTCTATCTTTTTACTATAATCTCTATCTTTAAGCTCCTTCTTGTTAAGTAAACATAATAACATATAAATTGAATAATTAAGCAAAATAGGGTTAAATTGACATTAAATAACAACAAAAAATACTATAAATTTAACCCCTACTAGCGAGCATAAAAGAACTTTCATATACTTCATAAAGCCTAGCTTCAACATCAATCGGTAAGATACTACAAGACCCCCAGGGCAGGCCAAGGCTTGGTTTAACTCTCTAAATCCAGAGAACATTACAACATGGGATCAGCTAGTAAGCCCTTTTAGGCAAGCATTTTCCACCGACGAAGACCACAAGAATCATCAAAGAGATAATAAATTTTTAGCAGAGTAAAGGTGAGTCTTTGTATGAGGCATGAGAAAGGTTCAAAGAGCTACAAAGGAGTTTCTCTTGCCACAATCTACTAAGGGAATTTCTACTGTTAACATTTTATAATGGAATTAACACATAGATAAGAGGTATAATAGATGCAATAGTTGGGGGACCTTTCATGATCCATTAGAAGAGTTTCTTATAGACAACAAAAATGACTAGGCAACTGCCTCTGAAGGAGTAGAATGGTGTGATTGTCGTGGATTAAGTGACTGCCCTACAAGCTTAAATGTCAACCCCAGTACTTGTAGGCCTTTTCTTCAAATTCGGTGAGGGCGATACATCATTGGTAGGAGTTGAGTGGGCAAGAAGACCATGTCATAACATATTGTTTCTTAATGGGAGCTCAACCACAAGAAGGTAACAATCCTTACTCTAATTCTTATAATCTGGGGTGGAAGAACTATTCAAAATTTTCTTGTACTAATAACATAAGTAGCCATATGAGAACTCAAAGACCTTTAGGATTTCAAGAAGATAGTCTTGGAGCATTGAAATCAAATATGGACGAGCTAATGGATGTATTTCATTCGAAGTTCAAAAGCCAATATGAGAGTCAGAAGATGATAGAAACAAAGTTTGAGTTGATTAGAAGGAATTGTGCCTCTTCCATCCATAATTTGGAGGTTTAAGTTGGGTAGCTATCGGATGCATTGTCAACAAGAAGTGTAAGGAGTGTCCCAAGCAACATAGAGTCTAATCCAAAGTAGCAAATAAAGTCCATCAAAGTTATAAGGAGGAAGGCACTAAAAGAACCAGTTGCGAAGAAGGTTGAGTCCTATAAAAAAAGAAAGCCGAGAAAAAGAAGAGGAGGAGAAGGAAACTAAGCAATATATGCCATCACCACAATACGCTCCAAAGACCCCATCCCCACAAATGTTAAAGAAGAACCAAAAGGATGCTCAATTTACAAAACTTCAAGAGAAGTTGAAAAAGTTACAAGTATTACAAATCAAACTATCTTTTATGGAGGCTTAATAGAACAAGCCCAAGTCTGTTTGACTAAAAAATAGACTGAGGCGGATAATAAGATGGTGTAATTAACATAAAGTTCCAACTCCATCATTATTAGTAACATGCCCTTAAAATTACAAGATTCAAGGAGTTTTACTATCCCTTGAGTAGTTGGTAATCTTATTTTTCTAATTGTATATATGTCTTAGGTGCAAGTATTAATCTTATACCTTCGTCAATTTTTAAGAAATTGGGGCTAGGAGACATGAAGCCAACATCCATGCTTATACCATTAGTAGATTAGTCAAACAAGAAGCCAACTAGTGTAGTGGATGACGTACATGTTAAAGTTGATAACTTCATCATTCTAGTAGATTTTATGGTGTTGGTTTACAAGGAAGATAAAACTATCCACATATTAGAAACCATCCCCTAATTGTTGGCTGATCATTCAGGAATACCAAAAGAGTGTTAGTAAATGTATATAAAGGGAAGTTTGTCTTTGGGATTTGTAACGAGTAGGTGGAATTTAATATCAACAAGAAATTGAAGAATTCGAATGAGGGTAGTGCTTATATGAAGATATATGTGATTGATGAGTGTGTGAAGGAATTAGACGTGAATCATGATGAAAATGTGGATGTGAAAGATGATAAAGGTGTTAAGAATGAGGAGGAGTTAAGTGAGAAGCCAAAATGGGAACTTTTAGGAAGAACGAATGTCTGAATTCCATTATCCTTTATGAAACCACCCATACTTATGCTAAAATCCTTACTTCTACACTTAGCACATGTCATATTAGGTAAAGGAAAAACACAACTCATTATTATTCTTAAAACCTTGACTATGGAATAGTAGGAGAAGGTAGTTAAAATGAGTATTAGAACAAGGTTGAAGTTGATTTTGAGTAAACTCAAGTCTCAGTGGAGAGTACCATTTAAAATTGCTCAATTTTACAAGCAGAATCCTCTCAAGTTAGAGAACTTTAAATAAAAAGTGTTTGAGGTGAACTAGCATCATGACAAGTTATACCTTCAAGAATTTCCACCAAAAGAAAGGGAAGTAATCTTTTTTCTTTCTCTTATTTCTTAAAGCCAAAACTGAGTGTGGTTAGCTAATGCCCCTAAATTAGTACGTTTCGTTATTAATTTAGATTTTGATAAGTTCATGTGATTGCCTGGGCATTTATTTTTAATTTTGAAGTTATTTTTATTGTTCTCTTTTAGGATTTCTTGTTATTAATACTTCCAATACAAGCTTGGTGTTTTTTCTTATTGATTATATGTTTGGTGGATGGAAGCAGCTTATATCTTCTTTCTCTAAAGTGTTAAAGTCATACGGAATGGAATAAACTCTCTCAAGCCATGCTTACAAGTGGACTTCAATTTTCATGGGAGTTTTATTCTCCTTTCCTCTATTACATTTCATGCACATTTTTTTCATCCTCGAAATTGAGGACAATTTTAGGTTTAAGTGTTGAGAGGTGGGGGATGAACTTGAGCATTTTTTTTCCATTTATTCGAACACTTGAATTATTGTGAGTCCAATATAAATGACTTAAATATATCATCTTTGAATGGCTAAATATAAGTGCTAATTTTTAATTATGGTATTTTAATTCAATCAATGTTTTTGATTTTTGTGATCATTAAGCATTTTTTTAGTGATTTCTAACCTAATTATTTTAATTTTGATTGAGTGATTGCACGTGTTTTGGGTGACCTTATTATAATATCAAGTTTTTAATGTTGTTTCTTGGAGATGGTCATGTAAATTTGGAATATTTTGAAGTATATAAGTGGAGATAGTAGCCATTTGTTATTGTAAGTTAGTTGAGTAACTAAGGGTGTTCATGATAAAATGTTTACCTTTATGTCAAAAGGCTAGATAACAATGCAAAAAAGAAAAAAAGGGAACTTGAATTGAGTAATTAGGGGAAATTTACGACAAAATATTTGCCCTCGCATAAAAAGGCATGGTACAACCCTAAAAGCTTTATGCAATTTAAAACTAAAGTTGTGATTTGTGGTTATTACTATATCCTTGAACAAGTTTGCATTATGTTCCATACAAAGCAACTTAGATGCTTGACATTATACATTGAAGGTTACCTTTTTATTAACAGTTTTATTGTGTGTGATAACAAGTTTTTTTCATGAAAAAATTGTGGTATGTGAGTTAAATTAAAAGCATTGATTTATATTTGTTTTTACTCAGTTAATTTTGAACTTTTGATCAATGTTATTTTGAGTGGATGTTTAGTTCATTGCTTGAGGACAAGAAATAGTTCAAGTGTGGGGGGATTTGATGGAACTTTAATTATACATCTTCTAGACATGATTCATAATGATTATTTTAGGATTTATAGGTAATTCCATGTGATTTGGGTGCACATGTGAGTAATTCTTGAATAAGATACTGTTTATGTTTTTATGGATGATTACTTACATTGCGCAAAACTTCGGTTAATATTTTGAGGCACGTTTGGAGTTAGAAGAGGTGTGGGATCAATTTGAAGACTTAGAGGACAAGGCATTAAGAATGCATCAAAAGAAGAACACGAGAAGCTCAAACAAGCATCAATTTTGGTATTGGTGGCTTTAGTGATGCATTATATATACTTATGGAGCTTAGATTACCAGAAATTTTATGGTGCAAGAATGTCATGTGTGAGGAACCTATATATAAAATTTCATGACCATCAGAGGAGTGTAGGAGAAGTTATAGTCAAAAGACTAAGAAGAGTAAAAAGCTGGAAAAGTTGTTAAACACTCCGGTCACTACAGCGGCAGAGGCAAATTGCATCTCTAGGTCACTATAGCTACTTGATAGATCTATGATATTTTGGAATGTGAAGACGTGGAAAAAACCTAGAATCCACCATTCTAAGCCTAAGGAACATCTAAGGAAAAAAAAAGTGGTTTTAAAATAGAAAAATATCAAGAAACTCAAGATTAAAAGGGGGAATTTATGATTTAAGAAGTTATATTTCCATCTACCTACATCCATTATTTATCTTTCTATTTCTTTCCATTTGATGTTGAATCTAAATAGTAGTTTTTTGAACATGATTCTAAATTGCTAGATCTAGTTTAAGGTTTGTTCTTAAATTGTTATCCAACTTTTATCTTATTAATCTAATGCATGGATGTTTTTGTTAATTATTCAGCCTATAATCACTTTGAATCAATATATTATTTTTATTTATTTGAGTTATGATTACGCAATAGAGTTGGTGAGCTTATGGACCTGCAATTAATAGATTAACAAGTGAATGAAGAGACATCTTAATTACTTCTTTATTGTCCTTAGGATTGCTTCAAATCCAAATGCATGTTTAGGAGTAATATTGTGAACAAAGAGGTTCCAATTCAACTTGTAATTATTTTAATTGGGATTAATTGATTAGATCTATATAGAGGGTGATCAAATTATTGGATTTCTAGGATAAAAAACAATTAAATCATTAAGGTAAAAGGAAGATAAATAAGGATAGAACAACTTTTAAGTTTCCATCATTGAGTAACTTAATTGTTTTGCTTTCTTTTATGGTTTAATTCATTGAATTTTTTAGTTTATTTTAATTATAAGTTTTTATAATTTTAGTTCACCTTAAACAAAATGGAATTTAGATTGTTAGGTGTCTATATTTAATCCTGATGGGATTGATATCTATTATACTATAAGTTATGACCTATATACTTGTAGGGTAGTGAAATCTAGCAAGAAACCCTTGAGTGATATTATAAGTAAAAGGCTGTTCTTCACCTTCACAAAGGAACGATTGGATTTGTAAGTATTCCTCTTCACCCTAAGAAGATCTTTTATAGTAAAATTTCTAGCAAGTAATTGGAGAGTAGATGTAGCCAAAGGGTTTTTGTTGTATGCGTATAAAAATTAGTTTGTGTATTCTCGCTTCCCTTAACTTTTTGCATATTGTTTTTAATTGTTTATGTTTATCTTATTTTACTCGATTATGAATGTAATTTGGATCATATTGGTTTATATTGGCATTGGTATCGTCATTTAGGCAGAATTGTGATTATGGATGTCATTCATTGAAAAAATTATAAGTTTAAATTTTTAGGTATGATTTAGGGCTAAAAATTTGTATCAAAATTAGTCTCACTTTGTGCTTAAAATTTTTTACGAAAATTGTTGAGAAAATATCAAAATGGAATAAATAGATGGAAAAATCTTGTTTTATAAAGACATTATACAAATTAGAAAAGGGTTAAACATTTTTTTGTCTATAAATGTTGAATTTTGGAAATTGTAGAGAATAGTCTATATGTTCCCACTAAATTATAAGCGAATAAAAAGTATTTAAATCAATGGAGGAATGAAACTTTCAGGATAAAAAAACTAATGTCTTTGGATGATGAGATAGTATATACTTTGTTTTTAAAATAGAAATAAATTCAATAGATTATGTATCTATGAAATGGCATAAGAGACATGGCATACGCTTGAGAGCGCATATGAGAGAACTATTCATGTTTGAGAGAGTAAAGTGAGCATGCTTGTACATCAATTTTAATTATTTCATATGAAATAAAATGAATCTATTACAAACATGTATGCTAAATTTATGCATATTTTTAATTCTTTTAAATGTCTTGGCAAGATATATACTAATGCTAACTTAGTGAGAGAGGTGCTTATGTCTCTTTTTAGATAGTGGGAGCAAAGGTGATGGCTATATGGGAAGCAAAATATTTGACCACCTTATCGTTAGAAGAATTAGTTGGGTCACTCCTTACTTATGAGATGAGGATGGATAATATTGAACCAAGGGTGGTTCTACAATGACAAATCCATTCTATTACTAATGTTTATGTTTAAGTGTGTTAAAAGATAGCTATTTTAGAAGAAAAAAAAAAGAGTATTAGAGCTTAATTTATGAAGATTAACAAGTAAGAAAAACTGGAGAATTTATGAAGATTGACAAAGGAGAAAATCTAAAGGATGCACAAACAATGACGAAGGAGCAAAGACTGGTATAACATAGTTGTTGCCGTTCATTGTGGAATGGTTGATGAAATGAATATCAGTCGACCGAATGGTAAGAATTAGTTGACTGAAAGAAGACTATTCAACTTAACATTGCTAATCGATCGATCGAACAACATGATTATAAAAGACCGATCAATTGAACACTATTAATTGATCGACTGAATGACAAGATTACTGTTGATGCATTGGTTAGGTGATTTTAATTATTTAACTTTAAAAATCAATATGATAAGGCAAGTGCACCCACAAAAAAGTTATATAGTGGAGTACATTTAAGACTTCAAGCGTTCAACTTACGAGATAAAAATGGAGAATTACTACATTAAATGGATTACAATTATTTAGGAAATTCTAAACAGTTCATCAAAAAGTTGAAAATTACTAACTTATCCTAACTTGCTTTAAACCTTGCAATTTTGAGTTTAAAAAAGGTTTCTAAATTATAAAAATAAGAAATTTTGGAAAATGGCTAAGAATTAGGTGGCTAATGATTTAATTGAGCTTTAAACAACTTAAAAGTTGATTTAGAGTTCGTTCATAATTTTAAAGCAAAGCTACGGATAAGAGTTATGCCATTTATCTATTAATCTTAATTTAAAGTTATATAATGCATTAAATTAAGTTATTATGCTTGAAAACAAAAAGGTGACTTCTAGATATGCAGTCTCAAAACTCCAACTCTCACAACTAGTTAAAGTTTGGTCATTCATTAATTGATCTATGTTGTTTATTGATTTTTCTAGCAACCTAAGTTGATTTCTCAAGTCTTAGACTGTTTTTCACTTTAATCTTAAGTGGCTAGCTTAAAATCTGGTCATTAAGACCTTCAATAAATAAAAATCAAAGCTCTAAACTTGTCTTTAAGCTCTCTTAAACCATAATACATTAATCCTTAGCATAAAAAAAATGATTTAGCCACACATATTGATCAAAGTATACAAAAAATACAACTTAACCATCATACATTGACATATCAAAATTTATGAGCTAAAATCATAAGTTTAGAGACTATAAAAGTGTCCAAATAAAGCTCCTGGATGTGTCTTGAAACCACAACTTGATTCTAGACTCTAATACAACTCTAAATCATTAAGAACTTGCAGAAAAATCAAAGAACAATCAAATGTAACACCCTAATACCCCCTGGGAGGATATTAGCATGCTAACTCTCGAACTCGCACTCACACGAATGCTGTAGATTTTACATTTACTTGATGGAGACATTTACCAATTATTAACGTCCAAACATTTTTAGATAACGCAGCAGAAATAA
>JAOXYD010047826.1:0-13449 GCA_028565735.1 Pinacopodium congolense | reverse complement strand
TTTTCAGTAATTTTATAAATCATTTTATAACTAAAATTGCAAAGGTTTGAAGCATAACTAAAATAGGTCTTTAATTTTATCTTTTCGTTTTTAATCAGTTAAATTAGAATTTCCTAGATAATTGTAATCTAATTAATTTGGTAATTAACTTAAGAATTTCAAACATTTTCCTCGTGGGTTCGACACTCGAAATCTAAAAATTACTCCACTTTATTACTTATTCGATAGGTGCACTTGCCTTTCGCCACGTTGGTTTTTGCTTAATCTCATTTTGGTTTTCAAAGTAAAATCGGTTTAAAGAATGCCCATTTTCAATCATTCGACCAACGAACAATAGAGAACCTGATTAAGGACTAAGGGGGAAATTAATAAGGAATTTTAGGGGATAGAAGGAAGAGAATCTTTGGTTGGGGGAGCATAGGAGAAGGACGAGGTATTAGGGCTCAGTTTCAAAGATGAAGGATGGGAAATTTTCAGAGTAGCATTTCAAAGAGACACTAGTGAAAAGTATGAGGTATTAGGCTTACCAAGCAACCTAGAGACGGGTGCTAGCAGCCTAGGGGACAAGAGATAGAGAAGGGTCTTGAACAGGAAAGGCCAGCTATAGGGAGGGAAGAAGAAATGAGAAAGGGAAGGAAAACCTAAGCTTCTACAATTTAAGCAACTTCTCTAAAGTAAACTACTCCATAACACTTTACAGGATAATTAAAAAATAGATGAGTTAAAAAGTAGATTATCTTGCCTCTCCCCATTTTCCATATATAGGCCGCAACAATATTATAAAGAATTCTATCTTTGGTGGCCAATTTTTATTTTATTGCAAGACAAAATATAAAACTATTTCTTGATATAACAATATTAGACCATACTACTCTAAACCAAGGAATGTTTCTAGCAGGAGGAATAAGGAGATTATAGGGTTCCTTGTTAGAGAAAGTTTTAGACTATCCAACCCATTTAAGCATTCTTCCTTTGTACTGTTGGGGCAGTAAGGGATGCCTATGCTTTTTAGTTCAATGAGTTCAAGGGCTTGGGCTTAGTGCCATCTATTGCCAAGAGCAAAACTAGACATTTTAGCATTTTCTTGAAGACCATAGTCATATATAATTCTTAATGTGTAGGTTTTATTAAGTATCCTAGTTGGATGAAGGGGATCTAGCTAAATAAAGGTTTTCTTCCCATTCCTTGTTTTGATCCCCTCCATGATGTCCTTTATTAGGTTACCAAATATAGCCAACATGCATATTTAAAAGGTAGCATGAGCATTTCACAACATAAATGGCTTTCTACTATATGTAAACATGCCATATTAGCATGTGAAAATTGTCTTATCTTGATCCTCTAGGGCTATAGAAATTTGAAAATAACCCAAACCCATCCAAGAAACAATAGTATGAATGATCAAAGAGCCTCTCTAGTATTGATCAATGAATGACAAAAAGAAGTGATCTTTTCATATTGTATCATTTAGCTTGAAGTAATTAATGGATACTCTTGAACTTGTAATGATATGTGTAGGAATAAGTTCATTCTTCCCATTTGACATAGCTGTGATCACACCTTTCTTTGGCAATAGCATAAGACACACACACCACGAATTGTCAGAGATAGGATATATAATTCATACATCTAGTAATTTAATTGCTTCTCCTTTTACCACATCTTTCATGTTGGGAACGAGTCTCCATTAAGGTTGCATTACTATTTTATGATTATCCTCTAATAAGACATTATGAGTGCAAAAATAAGGGCTGATCTCCTTTATATCTGATATCTTCCATACAATGGCCCTTTTATGCTTGCTTAAAACTTACAACAAGTTCTCCTTTTTGTCTTACAACAAGTTCAAAAATATAATAACCAGTAATTTTAAATTTTTAGCTAAGAAAACATACTTTAAGTGCTTCAATGATCTCTTAAACTCTAGAACTATGGGGGTTATTTGATTGAGAGTTTTAATTTACCCTCTTTTGGCTTATCAAGACTTTCAAACATCAATTCTCGAGTTGTCTTTATTGGCTTGTTAACTTCCAAATATTCTTTTTGCTTCAATATGTCAAAATCGAACATCTCCTCTTCTTCTCAATTAACTATGCAAGCCACCAATGGGTACTCTATGATTGATTCCTATAAAATATCCCTCAAGATATTTTATGGATCTATCAACTAATTGAATGCTCATCTTAGAGCATGTTTGGTATCACTTCTCCTTTCTGTTTTCTATTTTTGTTTTTGTGTATGTTTATTGGTTTATGTGATATTATTATTAGTTTCTGTGTTATTTTATGGGTTTCTGTGCTGTATTAGTATGTTGTCTTTTTCAGTTTCTATGTTATTTTTATTGGTTTCTATTGTTTTAAAAACCAAAAATAGAAACCAAAAACAATAATAAAACCAAACATGGCCTTAGTTAATTTTAGTTCACCAAGAGATGGAGATTAAGCATTACAAGTGACTTCTGGCAAGGCAGAAGGAGTGAGATGTATTGGAAAGCTTGAACAAGTTGAACAAAGTGATATTAGGGCAAAAGATCTATTAGAGTCTCTTGGAGGTCCAATGACACGATTGCGGGCTAAACGTGCTGAAAAGGCTCTTAACAATCTGATGGTGGATCTATATGCAAGAGAAGAAGCTAAAACCCTTGGAGACACATCAATTAAGTTTATAATGATGACTTAAGGCTTGGAGCAATGTGTTGGACTTGTTGAAGAAGGCTGATCCTATTGCACAACTTAAAATAGCCCACTCGATACAACTAGACTGTCTTGAACATCTTTAGGCCAATTTCTTGGACTTCTTATATTATTTATTTAGAATGTTTAGTTATTCTATGTAGGACTTAAATAAGTGGATTCTAGCCTTAAGTAAGCCTATTTATGTTTTGGGTTTATTTTGGGCCTAATTAGCTTGTTTTAAGCTTATTTGTTGGGAAGTTTGTTTTTTAGACTAGAATGGGCCAAAAACCCGATTCCTATCCTTACTGAACTCATCTAAGTCATTAGGGTTAGTATAAATACTCTTTAATTCGTGATTTGTGGGCAGACTTCATTCATTCAATATTCAGAAATCAAATTGAGTTCTCTTTTGCATTACTTTAGAGAAATCCTTCCTTGGTGTTCTTTAAAGACTTGATTTTCATTCAAGCAAGTACTTGTGAAGATCAAACCCATTCCTTTTCACCCCCAATCCTTCCTATATTTTGTGAGTGTGGTGAAAATAACTTTTGAATCGTTATTTCGATCTTGCACAATATTGAATGATTCTTGGATCTTGGATTCTTGATTTTTACTTCATCCAATTTAAGGTGAGGAGCTTATCACCAAGTCCTATATACTAACAAGCAATATAACATCAAATTTATGCTAACACCTAAGTCTGCCAATGTCTTATCAAAAGATAAACTTCTAATAATGCAAGAGATAATAAAATTCTTTTATTGTAGTTTGTTTTATAGGATGGTTGAACATGCTTAATTCAATTACACCATAGATAACTCCTCTAACTTCTTATTTTAAAGGAGATCCTTTAAGAACTTGGCATACTTTACCATTTATAACAAAAATTCTAAAAAAGATATGTTAATATGTAATTGTTTAAGAAGCTTACTAAATTTCTCATCTTGAAGGTCCTCTTGTAGATAGGATATTGAATTGGAGACTTGTATTCTCTCACCTTTTCCTCCTTCGACCATTCATTCTTTTCTCCTTCTTTCTCTTCCTACATCTCCCCTTAACTGTCACCTCTCCAGCTACACTTTCACCTTTTTTCCCAGGCTTTTTCCCCTTTAACTGACTCCTTTTTGCTTCTTAACATTATGGCCTTCATTTATGCTTTTAGGTTAGATCTAGAATTGATTTGAGGTACACCTTGTTTCACTTTGGACATTCCCTTAACCAAGTCTCCCATCTGAACCTCCAAGTCATACGTGTAGGTTTCAATCTTCTGAAAATGAGCCTTATTAGTGGTAATGAAATTTTTTATTAATTCTTCCATTCTTGGTACATACACTCAATGTGTATCCCTATGCTTGATTATAAGTGACTCTATATGGATATTATTATTAAATCTCTTGCCCACCAAATTCACTTTCTCAAATTCCCCTCTAATGCTAAATGCTCGACACTCATTAGTTGGATGTCTTCCTTTACACATATCATAATACATCAATTGAGCAAGCCTCAACTTAACTGCCAATCTTTCAATTCTTCTAGTTCGAACATTTGAGTTTTGCTTCCAAGAAGGCAACTACATCCATCTCCTACACACTCAAAAGTTTGGATCTCAGCTTTCCATCCCCCCAATTGGAAGTATTCACAACAATGTTTTTCTATGAGTGCCTAGAGTTGCTCAGGAACCTTAAAACTTGTGGTGTCACTAGGTCATCTATGAGTTGCTTTGTGACAAATTTTAAACCACCATGGATCGTTTGTGTCAACATGTCCAAATCAAAATTGTGGTGTGGATACTTCCTAAACATGTACTTTTGATTCAAAAAAGCTTCGTATAGGTTTTCCTGATCCCGTTTTATAAACAAAATAATCTTATTATGTAATAAATGATGAGGGGGAAAGAAATACATTGTAAAAAATTTCTCATCAAACTGGTTCAAAGAAATAATAGAACCAAGTAGGTTAGACTTGAAGTAAGACTTGGCTCTACTCTACAAGGTTAATAGGAAAAGTTTCTATCTATCAACTTCTTTAGAAATGCCATTCTACTTAAATGTGATGCGAATCTCCATAAAATTGGAAAATGGGCATTTGGTTCCTCATTTAACAAGCCATTAGATTGGACATAGTTATGAAATATCTAGATTATTTTGGGCTTTATCTCAAAGCTTACAATCTCTACTAGAAGTACACCATTTTACTGAAAGCACATCAAATCTTAATTCCGTGGATGGGTTGCATTCCAAAAAGTGCTTCTTTAAGGTCTTTTAATTGAACCCTAGGGTTGGAGAATTTTCAATCTCAACCTAGGTCCAATACCTAACTTCTCATCCTCATTCTTTGAATAATGACAAACCAATTTTGCAAAATTTTCTATGCCAATTTGTAGGGTCCCGAGTTCATTAAGTTGTACCTAAAATGAAGCACTATGAAAAAAAATCTAGGTAAACAATTTATGGCCTAGGATCAAAAGTTGAAACACCTATAAAATCAAATGACTTAAGTGCTTCCTAATACTCTTGAATAATCTCACTCTCAACAGCCTTCATTTCAGTAACTCACCAGTCAACAGCATTGAAATTAGTTTCACCTAAAGCCAGTGTATTCTAACTCACTTAACTCTACATGATTAAGTCCCATAATTGAAGCTAGAATTTTCTCCATGGGTTTTTTTTATCCTGCTTAGGTTGAGACTCGCTAGTTAAAGAGTTTTCATATATAGCCTTATTAAGCTAACAATAATCTAGATGATCCATCCAACGAGAGGTGTAATCCTCATCTAAGCACTCAATATGCATTAGAAATAGGTGAAGTTTACTCAAAACAAGATGAATTGAGCCAAGAGTGATCATGGTAATCGTCAGATTCAGGGGTATACCTACAATCAATTTGATCAGATCATATTGCCCTAGTAAACTTCAGGATCATATCATTGACAATCTTTGTTTGTATAGAGAGTGGCCTTTTGGTTACTTTGTTTAATCATTAAGAAGATGCGGAGGCAATAGGACCATTGGAACATCAAACAAATATGGAAAATAAGACAAGAACACAAATTAAGCAATGAATCTCTATAGTAGATTATCTGATAACAACGTCCTAAGTGATCAGTTTAGGATAAGTATTACGCATTTAACAAACAAATATTAGTTAACTAATCATGCATTAATCATTAATTAACACACTTAACCATCAATAAACACATTTAACAAATTAGTGTAAAGCAAATTAAACATTGAACACATAAATTAATCAAAGATTACAAGATAATTAACTAAAATAACGTAAACTTTGATTAATTAACGAAAAAAATAATACACAAGATTATATTAAAATTCACCAAAGATGTTTTTGAGATGCTAATCTAACTCGTAACCACGTGATTACAGTTGATGGAACTCACAAACATAACCTACAAATTGAATTTACAAATATTGAAACAAAAATTAAAGAAACTAACCTAAAACTAAGTTGAATATGAAAACAAGAAAGAAAAATGATTTTAATCCCTTAAGCTAATAGGTTCTAGAGCTTGGAGATGTCCTCTACTTATAAGGAAAGAGCAGCTACTGGTTGAAGAAGAAGACAAGACGTGATTGTGTAAAAATTTGTTGAAAATGTGGCTACTAATTCAATATGACGGGCTCACCATCTCAATATGTCGGGCTAAAGACTGCTGTATTGGTCCAAATCTTTGAAGATTACTATTGGTACTTGGTCCTTTTGCCTCCAATTTACTCAATTCTTCAATTATTCACATCAACTTATAAATTAAACATACATTTCTCAAAATTAATTAAACATTTAAATATATAAATGGTGGTAAATTTACATCAAATAACCCTTATAAACACTATAAATTTAACCCATAACAAAATGTAATCGGATGTTGCTCCTGCATGAAAACAACTCCAGTGCTAATACCTAAAGCATTGGTTTTAATGAACAAGTTTTGTTGGGGTCAGGTATAAATTTTTTTCTTTCCTTTTTTTATAACAAAGAAAAGTGGGTTAAAAAATAACTAAAATTGTACATCTTATACAAAAGTTGCTAAGGAACCAAACTGAAGCTTAAAAAACTACCTATGAATCCACTTTTCCTTTGTAAAAAAATAAAGGAGATCGAACAAAAAAGGAGCTCTTTTAGCACTAGGTAGTTGTAAACAAGCAACATTTTATAAAAAAGAACAAAATCAAAAGAGTCTACCAGTTCCTTATAGAGGAATTACATTCCATGTTTGAAAGGTGGTCTCCTTCGAATGGTAAGGATATTACCAAACAGGTCCTTTACTGTTAGGGGTTCTAAGGCCCTCAGAAGGGTGGTCTCCTCATTACTAGATTGTTTTTTCCTTTGGTGTTTTGTAGATTGGAACTTTGGCCCATTTATTTGATTTCTTAGTAGTGATCATCTTGAATTTCTTCCTTTTTATGGGAAGGTTAACAGTGGTAGTTAGGTAAGGATGCTAACATTTGTTCTTAAATTGCTCGTATCTTTTAGTATCACTTGTTTGGGCTTCTTGCTAGTTTAACTTGCCATTTAAAGGAAGCTCTGTGTCTTGCTCTGCTCTACCATCTAAGTTTGCTAAGTCTAGAATATATATTGGGGCACTTGAATACAGCCACTAGAGTAAGGCTTCTCATCTAGTCTAGGGGTTTGCACCCTTGTTATCAATCTCCTAGTATTTAGCTTCATTTTGAGCACCAAGAGATTCTTTTCCTTGTTTATTTCGAGTTTTTGATGTTATTTACCAAATTGAGATTAGATTACTTAAGCAGTAGATGTTATCAAATTTTTATGAAAGAGGAAGACAAATGGAAAACTACTTTTAAAATAAAATATGGTTTATATGAGTGGTTGATATTGCCTTTTGGTTTAACAAATTCACCAAGTACACTCATTAGGTTAATGAACCATGTTATGTGACTTTTTAGTGACAAATTTTTTGTTGTCTACTTTGATAATATTTTGGTGTATAGAAAGAATTTAAATGACCATGTCGAACAAATATTTGCAATGTGCTTTGTCCTTTAAGGAAATATATTTGTATGCTAATTTGAAGAAGTACATATTCTATATGGAATAAGTTATGTTTCTTGGTTTTATTATGAGTGGCCATGGAATTAGTGTAGATTAGGAAAAGTTCATGGCAATTAAGAAGTGATCTCTACCTAAGAATGCAAATGAGGCACGGATTTTTCATGGTCTAGTAAGTTTTTATAGGAGGTTTATAAAGGATTTTAATTCTATAGTAACACCTTTAAATGAACTTGTTAATAAGAATGTTGTGTTTAAATGGACTAATGTGAATGAAAAGGTTTTTAATAATTCAAAAGCTAAGTTGACTATGCACCTTTGCTTTGTTTAACCAAATTTGACAAAGGAGATTTTTTTTCTACCCATCATATGATACATTTCTATCAAACTTCCATGGACACCAAAAAAGAGAGAGATAATGAAATGGATACATCATAAAGAACGTCATTATTGTAACTCTTGAAGGAAAATGCCACTAGAACCTATGTTTCCACCTTAACTTCCCCACACTTACCATTGTACCTTGTATGGTTTTGGATGCTTTAGAGTTATCAACTTTAGTTTTTCGACCAATACATACCTTGTTATTCTTATGGCATTGAGTAAAAAAATGCTCACATTAGGCCTCATCACCTTCATCCTTAGGCTAAATGTCAAGAGTTTGACTTAGTGATAAATAATTCTCCACTCATGCCTCCTTCAACATCCACATCTCTACAATCCTACACTTGAGCTTTCTATCTCTCCATTTTCCAAAATAACCATAACCCTTTTTATTTGGACATTGAGATGTAATGTCCATCTTTGACACTAGAAACATTTAACATCATGTGATTTAAAAGGAGGGTTTAGTTTTAGTTTTTACCTATAGAATAAGAAGCCAAATCTTTAAGCTTTGCATCATCTTTTGGGTTTTAAGGAAACCTTGTTATCATTTTAATTTAACCTCTATAAAGTGTGAGAAATTAAACTAGATTTGACAATTCCCTTATACTTTAATTATCTTTCCACCTTCATTCCTTATATAACAAATTCTCCATATCTACATAATTTTGCATTGGTATTTAAAAAGCTCATATTATAAAAAAGGAGCTCCAATAAGAACATGGAAATAATACAAACCACTAAATGTATGATTATACAAAGTAAGGTGATAAGAACCTTTAAATGTTAAGAGTCCTATCATGGTAGTTCTCTTCAACTATAACATAATTTCCATATACTTTTCTTGGTGTAAGTTTTAAATTCAACCTCTCGTGTACCTTACTTTGAACTGGCTCATGATAATGCAAACCTTATTACCAAACAGGTGAGACATAGTGAACTATTTAGAATGATGTTGCTTTTATTTCCTAAAATGATCGAGATATCTTTTGGGTTGAGTAATTGGGTTTCCAAACTAATTAATGACCACTAGAGGTTCAATGGAATTATTGACAAATTAGATATTACTTTTCGCAAAGGTGAAGGTGTTTGTCTATTTGCTTGGTTTGTTTTAATTAACTCCAAGTTGTAAACATTTCGCTTCAATAACTGTAATTATAAAAATTTTACTTCAGACTCCTTAAAGGTATTCAATTGAGGAGTAGATTCCATCCTCGTTATTGAGTCTTCTTTGTTCTGTTCACTAGTCACCTTTTATTTTTACTAACAATCTTAACATATCTTTTATTAGTATGGTAATTTCCTTATTGCAAGAAATTGAAGATTTATTTCTTAGGAATTCCTCATGGATTACTTCTTATAAGAGCTATTAAGGATTATATATGGAGGAAAATTGTATGATTTTCAACCGAAGCTAACAAGGGAAGAGGATGACTTATTTTTTAACTTGGAAATTAGATTCAGAAGTATATGAAAGAGGAAGGATATCCAATTATGAAGTGTTCCAAGTTATATATCCAAGAAGGGAAAATCTATTCCACGTCTTAAGATGATCCATGGTTATGATTTAAGGATGAATCATTTCAAAGAAGGGGAAAATGATAGATATTAGATAGGATATACATCAATGTCTAGCCATCATCATGATTCATTGCAAGGAAGTGGTGATGGCCAAGATTAATCGCTTATTTGAATATTTTAGGAAAAAGGCTTTGGATATGAAGAGTAAGAATTGAAAAGTCAACACAGCATTGCTATAAGTCAGATTCAAGGAGTCAAGTGAAGGATGTCTTATTATACTAAAGATAGAAGATAAATTACACTTAATAACGATGCTATTTAGCTTCCCAAAAACTAACCTTTTGGACTCAGACAAAGATAGAAGAGCAAGGTTTCTTAATTATGGCACCATTTATCCCCAAAAAAAGTGTCATTTAGCTATATGACATTTTAAATTTGATTATATAATTTACAGTTTTGCACTTAGATTAAAGATTATGGTTAAGCCATCACTTGTGAAGGATCATAACATTATTAAATCAAATTGAGAATAATTTTTTATGAGAATTTTAACCTTTGTTCTTTATCAACAATTCAAATCCAATCTTATTACAGAAACTTATGGTGATCATACTTCCTACAATTCTTATTCAAATTGATATGTTTGATTAAGGTCAAAATTTTTAAGTTGAATTAAAGGCATTCCTAGGTTTTTATTCTATGTAATTTAGGATTTAAACTGATTAAGGTCTAAAGTTTTCCTCAAAGCACCTCCCTGATGAAGTGCAAAGTTCTGGATTTTATTATTTCTTTCTTTCCAAATCATGTATAGCTAAGGGAGATCTTAAGGAATAGATAGGTGTAGGATCTATATTTTGTTATTTGAATAAGGGATGAAATATTGTTGGAGTAGGTAGTGGGGATTTGGTGAATACTACTTTTGCTTTGGATTGTGCTCTAGGTATGCTTTAGAAAGGTACAATTGAAGAAAAAATGGTTTTGGGATTTTTTTAATGTTAAAAAAGGGCAGGTGTTGGTGGTAGTGCATAACATGATAAGAAATATTAGAGTTAAGTTGTTAACAAATAATTAAATAATTAATATATATGTATATAAATAGAAAATAATGAAAAATAAAAGTTAAATGTAAATGCCTACTTTTCATGAATACGAACATTTTTATGATTAAAAAAAGGACCTAAATAAACCAAACCAAAAAGGTGAGAAACTATCTTAAATCTAGCTTATGAGAAGGCCTTTGGTTTGAATGTTTGAACCTACTTATTTTGTTATTCCTAGATATGGATTCACTTCTTCAAAGGCCTCCTAATGTTAAGGAAGTGCATTTTGTCAAGGGTTTTTAACTTGCTGTTGATGGATAATCAAAGGACAAAGTTATGTCTACAGATAGCTTGCTTGGGTCATATAAGGTATTGCCATTGAGTTGAGGAACCAGGTGGTCTTAACTATAAGGATAATGAGTTATGAATTCTTTAACGGAAGTTCTTTGACATTTGGTTATAAAGGGATGATCTATTCTTTAAATTTCAGAAAGTCATAGGAGATTGCTAAAGGACAAGTCCATTCATCATTTTACATTATGCAAGAGGCTTTATAGTGATGAGTCTTCAGAAGAATATTTTGATTAGAATACCTAGTGGATGCTACTTGTCATACAATAGGCTTATATATCTTCAATCTTTAATTTCTTCTTTTTTTTTGAAATGCTCCTTGAAGTCTTTAGTTTTTAGGATTTTCCTCCAAGACCAAGAACACCTCCTATATGGATTTATACTCCAAAGGTTCCTTCCTTTTATTATTATCAAGTGAGACCATTTGACCTAGGGGTTTTCTTGTGAAGAATACTCAAATTCTCTTGACAAGTAGAATTTTTTTAACAACATATGTTCAAAGGTTTCATACCTAGTCCTCCTTCTTATTTTTCTTTGCGTATTTCCTCATAGTTAACCTTTGGTTTATTGTGCTAAGTTAAACTTCCAAATTAGAGGAAGTTTCTATATCATTTCATAGTTTTTCTTATGACTATAGATGGAATATAGAAGTGGGAAGCCTAGCATACTTGAAAGCTTCTTATCACTAATGCAATAAGTTGCAACCTGCTTATGTATGATCGAGATTTAATAGTCCAGGAGGAAATTCTTTAGTCCATTTTCATGAAGGAGACTGATAGAGACCAACTTAGCACACTTTAAATTTGGGATATTCTTAAAAACTCAAATATGATTCTAAACTTATAATCATTAAACCCTCCATCACTTAGGTTTTTCATTTTTTTGTAAATAAGTTTTGGGATGCTTATATCGATGGTTTGCATTAAGGGAGCCTATTTATTTTTTGGTAGATTTTGTGAAGATGAAGGGAAATCCTATGTATTTGGCAAAGAGTTGTACAAGTTAGAAGTTTTGCTTTAGTTCAAAGGGAAGGGTATTTAGAAATAATGATTTGGCTTTTATCAAGATTCATTGACAAACTTAACGGTTGGTTGAATTAATATAGTGAAATAGTTAGGGTCTGAACTAATTTAAGGATAGTTTTACAAAAGACGAGGAGATTTATAGAAAACATTAGGTGACTAATGTTTGTAGTGGAACATTCTAATAAAATTTTAAATTTAGGTTGTTTAGAGTATGTTTTTTAGTTGTAACCTAGAATTCCATATATAGAAATAAGGAGAAAGAGAATCTCCTTTTTTTTTAGATTCAATTTAGCTTTGAAAATTTTAGCGGATTCTATGCACTTATTTATCTAATTGGAGAATCCATTTAGGAATGAAAAAGTCTTAGAATTTCTATAAAGAAGTCCCATTGAATTGAGTGAAAGACTTTTTTATATCAATTTTAAGGGTGCTTCTTTCATGGCCATTTGATAGTTTTAATAGTTCTTATACTAGCATAATGTTATTACAAATTCTTTTATTTTCAATGAAGGTACTTGGCAGGGACATATGAGAGTCTATAAAGTTTCTTTCAGTATATTAGCCAAAAGTCGATCATGTTTAAAGGTTTTTAAGTTTTTTGGAGTAAGGTAATGAGCATGGAATTAATATCTTTTAGAAGTTTTCCATGCTTGAATAAAGTTTGAATGGCTTCTGGCCTATAGCAAATCACTTGATGATCATGTAGAACATCTAAATAAAGTGTTGCATGTGATTAGAGAAGAAAATTGTATGTTAATTTTAAAATGTGCTATTTTTGCACTAAACAAGTTGTGTTTTTTGGTTATGTGATGAGTGCAAAAGGTATACAAGTAGATGAAGAAAAGGTACGAGCAATTAAAGAACTGCCTACCCCTAGGACCATTGGTGATGTTACAAGTTTTCATGGGTTTGCTAGTTTTTATAGACAATTTGTAAAGGATTTATCTCTATTGTTGTGCCATTTACTAAGATAGTTAAAAAGAGTGTAGGATTTAAGTGGGGGGATAAGTAAGAGAGGGCATTTAACTTGTTGAAGGAGAAACTTAGTACAATACCTATCTTAGCTTTACTTAACTTTGCCAATATGATTTAAATTGAGTGTGATGAGAGTGGGGTTGGAATAGGGGCTATTTTGATGCAAGATAGAAAAACAATTGCATATTTTAGAGAAAAACTTAGTAGGACAACCTTAAACTACCCAACTTATGATAAGGAAATGTATGCATTGGCTAGGGAATTAAAAACTTCGCAACACTATTTTTAGACAAAAGAGTTTGTTATCTATACTGATCATGAATCATTAAAATATATAAAGGTTCAACCCAAACTTAGCAAAATAAATGCAAAATGGGTAGAATTCATAGAGACATTTCCATATGTGATCAAGTATAAACAGGGAAAGGAAAACATTGTAGTAGATGCATT
>JAOXYD010047815.1:0-13449 GCA_028565735.1 Pinacopodium congolense | reverse complement strand
TTCCAACTCAATTTAATCCCTAATTAACATGTAAAACATGTATTTACAACTAGGGTATAATTTGGGGCTTTACAAAACTAGTTCCTTGAGAAAAGGCTGCAGTGTATCAAAAGCATCATTAAAAACATTTCCTATATAATTCCTCTTGATTATGTATGCTATATGAATAAACTCTAAATATGAATGCATCATGGATGTTTTGAGCCTATAGAATAATTTAAGATGACCAAGATAAGACTAAAATAAAAAATACAAAGCATAACCTATTCAATTTAACTACCTAGGTCCTTGATTGTTTATTTAACATCTTGACTCTCATGTATCATCACCGTTGCTCCAATGCTCCAAATTTTGCTCAAATTGTGTCTCTTAGCACCTTATCTTCAAACCTACCTTTTCAACACATCAAACACAATAAAATCATTAGTAGTACTGTTTTCTCATCATCAATACCTAGGTGGAACCTCTCTTGGTTCAACAATATCATCATTCTCTCCTCTTTATCTATGCATCATATAATTATCATTCGTATTTATTTTATGTAATGGTAATAATTTTTTAAGCAATAAAAGCATAAAAGGGATCTAAATATCATAAACACCTTCTGCAAAGGATTAGAACATAAGACTATGGAAGGGTCACTCTCAAAATGTCTAACTCCTATGAAGTTACAATAGTTATGATCCATCAGGTGCTACATTGCTTTAAAAATTATCAAATTCTACTTCTTTATCCTAGAATCTTATTAACAATTATCCACCATGCACATCAATTAACGCCCTTGTCGTAGCTATAAACGGTCATCCAAGAATATTGGGCACCCTATGATCTTTTTAGTTATTGAACACTAAGAAATCCACGGGGTAAATTAACTTATCAACCTTAACTAACACATCCTCTGTAATCCTTTGTGGATAAGTGATAAAATGATCTGTCAATTACAATGAAACCGTTGTAGGTTTTGATTCTTCCAATCCCAATTTTTTAAAAATAGATAAGCGTATTAAATTGATACTAACTTCTAGATCTATTAGTGCCCTTTCTATTTGAAAGTTATCTATTACACAAAGAATAGTAAAGCTACTAAGGTCTTTAAGATTAAGAGGAAACTTATTTAAAAGGACTGCATAAACACTCTTCATTCAACTTGACAGTTTCATAATCTTCCAATTTCTCTTCTTTGACAAAATGTCCTTTAGAAAATTTTCATAAATTGAAATTTGTGATATGGCCTCTATAAATAGTATATTAATATGTAGTTTCTTAAATATTTCACAAATTTCCCAAATTTCTTATTTAAGGTGGGTATTCTTAAGTCTTTGTGGGTAAGGAATTCGAGGCTTATATTGTTTTATATTTAGATAAGCAAAAAACCTATGAGATTGCTCTTGATTTTACTAACCACTTCCTTTCCTTTTTCTTTTCTTTTTACGGCTTCCACCATTGTTTCATCACTCTCTTCTACTTATAGTTTCTTCTTCTTTTTTATTTCCCTACATCACTTTACAACGTAATGGCCTTTACATACTCTTTAGGATTGGTTTCCGTTGTTCTTGGAAGCTGACTAAGAAGCCGCTCTTGTAAAAGCTGAGCAAGTTGGCCAACTTGAATCTTTAAATTTTTAATTGAAACTTCATGGTTTTTTAATCGACATTCATTTCCATTAATAAAATTTAACATGGTTTCTTATAAACTTGATTTCTCAAGTGGAGATGGGTTGTCTCTAAAGCTAGATAGTGGAGCTCTCTATGATTAGGCTAAGAGTTGGTAGGTATTCTAGTTATCTCTCTAAGAAAAGTTTAGATGGTTCCTCCATCTAGAATTGTAAGTGTTTGAATATGAATCATTCCTTTGCCTATTTTAATTAACATATTGGGTTTGCTCAATCTCTGGTACAAGGACAGACTACTTGGCAATCTAAGGATGCATGGGGAAAACTACCATAATGTTTATACTTAACTTGGATTTTAAATCCACTACTTCTAACTCTACTAACTGAATTATCTAATTTCTTATTTAACACGTCAATTTAGGCCACTAAAGTAACTGTATCATTAATATCATACACCCTATATGGTTTCCTTGGATGGCTTTCTAAATTATATTGGAAACTATTAGTTGCCATCTCTTATATTAAATTATGTGCTTCCTCCTAAGTCTTGTGTATAAAACTTTCTCTATCTGTAACATTTGTAATGCAACGATTAGAAGGCATAAGACCAGTATAAAAGATGTCTACTTATTACTTAGTATTAAAGCCATGACTTGGACACTTGGCCAACATTTACCTATACCTTTCTCATTCCTTATATAAACTTTAATTTTCATACTGAACAAAATAACTAATTTTAATTTTCATCTTTGCCGAAAGAAAAACTTAGGTAGAAATAGCTTTATTAAATCATCCCATGTTGTAATGGAACTAGGTGGATGGGTATTAAGCTATGCTCTAGTCTTGCCTCTAAGGGAAAATGGGAATAATCTAAGCTTGATAGCATCATTAGATACACCATTACTCTTAATCAGATCACAATTATGAAGAAAATTCTATAAGTGCTTATTAGGATCTTCTAAGGCTGTACCACTAAATTGGGAGCGTCTAACCATAAAAATGATGCGATAAGGGATTTCAAAATTGTTTGTATTAACCCCAAGTCACACAATTCAAGTCATAGGTCACCCTCTATTGCCTAAAGTTAAATCCATCATAGTTAGGAGTTTGGCACCCTCTTAGGGTTTATTAGTTAATTGTTGGAGTGGATCCATATCTAAATCAAAGGATTGTTCACTAACACTTTCTACTCTTATAATTTTAGAAGTGCTCGCTTGAGTTTCTTTCTTTTTGTTTTGAATTGATCACTCAAGCTCTAGATCAAATTCTAACTTCTCAAGTATTTTTCCTTGATTATGCATGAAAATTTTAAATAAATAAGAAAATAAAACAAATTACTAAATAAGAGAAATAAAATAAATAATAAATAATTCAAACAAAGAAATCAAAACAAGCTTAAACATTTTAAAAAATATAAACAGCTCTGGGATAATTTTTACTAATTTATCCTTGTATTCCAATTATGTTGGTGTCTCCTCAGCAACAACACCAAAAACTTGTTGTTGGATTAGTTTCTATTAAGGCCTAATGATTAAATTTAGCTCATAAATTAAATTCTTGAAGCACAAACTTCTCTCCTTTTACAAAATTAAACCAATAATGATGGGAAGTATACCAATTATGAGTTGTAAAGAGGAATATTTAAGATTGGAGTTATCATTCCACAGGGATTACAAAATTTCAATTACTAAGTTAATTAGGTCACAATTATCTAGAGAATCCAAATCGAATGAAATTACCAATTAAATTTACCAAATGAACTTAAATTGAAAAGTTATGTAGAATAACTTAGTTGAATTTAAGGATTGTCTAATGGATGAAATTGGTTAAGGAATTGTGTTTCAATGATCTCGATGGATTAATTATGGATTGAAAAGCTTGTCCTAGGGTTACTTTACTAAATCAAAGCAATAATATGGTTAAGACATTGCTTTTTCTCTAATTACTTGAGTTGAAGTTTGTTCATTCATCAATATTAAGCATTATGAATACAGTTTAAGAAGCTTACCTTAATAAATTTCAATTTTTAGATTATAACCCTCAAGATAAATCAAGGTTTGGTCATTCAGATCCTATGTTATTTCTTTACTTTATTCTAAATGTTTAGTTTAGAATAATCATTAATCTCATTAGTTAAGCAAAAGATGACCTTTAGTCATGCATAGAATTGATTTTAGAACATATCTAGATCATTTACTAATCATTCCCTAACCAAAAACTAAATCAACAACTCATTTGAACCAAGAAACAAATCATTCTCATCATATTCATCATGTTCTTGAATAAATGATAATAATAAATGAATTTCAATGTAAAAACAAGTTAAGAATGCACCATAAAAGGGATACAAACATGCCACATATCTGAATAACATGTCTAAGTTCTTAGAATCCTGAAATACAAGCTCAGATTTGCAAAAGAAGAACAAAAAGATGAAGAACATAAGAAAGAAGGCCTAAAACTAGAGACAATTTGAATTTACTCTCAATTATTGTGTTCTCTATGTTTCTCTCCTCTGTTTTTGACTTTAGAACCTCCCTATATATGTTAGGAGTAAGTGAAAACCAAGCGGAGCAAGTTATAGTCAATGAGGATATAGATCTAGCTAGAAAAAGTTTGACTACTACTTAAATAGTGCTTAAAGAGAAGTTAAACGATGCCATTTTGCTACCACTGTTTAGGTCCTAAAACAGAGTTAATCACAGGGCTTGGGGACTTAAACACAAGTCTGCTTGCTACTATTGTTTAAGTCCTAATTTTTCTCCAATCTTTATAGTTTTCTTTGTTCTCACTTTAATTGGGTTGAAATATGCACGTTAAAAAATTCAAGACACAAATGAATCAATTAAGCATCAAAATAAAGGCATATTAACATCAAAATACCATGAAAAATCATATAAAATGAACCTATATTAATATCTTATAAATACTGATGAACAAGTTCATATTCGTCAGGGATTACTAGCTTCTAAAGGTTAATAAAACAAATAAAAGAAAGGATGTTAGTATATTGAACTAAAGTAATTTAAAAATTAAATAATAACAAAAACAAAATAAGTGAGGATCAATAATAAGAAAGTATCTAGACTTAATGTATAATTTCAATTAAGTCCTTTTTAATTAATCATTGACATGAGAATAAAATCCTTTAGTTCCTAAGTAAGTTGGTTATGGTCGTTAACAAGCTCTAGCAACTTATCTTCCTTTACTTCATCGATAATTAAGATAAGCTCTTTGAATTATTTTTCTTACCAATGAACAACCCTAAATAAGCTCATAAGATTGAATTTACTAATAAAATGAAGAACTAGAAACATTACCAATTATAGCCAACAAACTCACAAGTTAGGTTCATTTAAGTTGGATCGAATATTACCATACTATAAATGAAAACCTCCTTTTTATAATCGAGTATGTTATTTTACCAAATGTACTAGAACCTTCCAACAATAATAGATTTGAAATTATAATTCGTAGAATATTATTTTGAAAATTAAAAAATAGGACTCTTGCATAATAAATCAAAATGATAATTTCATTAACTTAACAAATATGTGAATACTTAAAAATCCAAATGACAATGTACTCTGGGAAGTAACTTCAGTTATCATTTGGCTAGAAAGAACTAGTTCACCTACTCATAATAGAAAGAAATTAAAAAAAAAAGATGATAGAATCAATGGTATCGACTGCCCAAGGTTAAATAAAATGGTTGGAATGTAGCTTTTTATCTTTCTCTCTTCTCTTCTCCTTTTGCTTCAATTACCTATTAAGAGTGTATAGGATGGCTAGGTATCCATTCTTGTTCTGAATATTGATGGCTAGTTAGGTTTTTATAACCCTAATAACATAACTTGGTAAGTCTTTTCCTTTTTCCTCTAAAAATCCACTCCTGTCCCAAATTTTCCCTTAGCAAAGTGACAATTGAATATGAGATAAAATATCACTATTCAAAATTATTCTTCTATTTTTTGAAAGCAAAACGGTGGTGCCTAAAGAGTTAAATAGTGTTCTTTAAATCCTTTGTTTATCTTTTAATTTTTCTCATTTATAAAAGGGAGCTCACCCTTCAAGTTAAACAATGTTATTAGTTTTGAAATTTTGCTTTTGCCTTCTTTAACCAAATTTGCTTCTTTTAACAAATTTCATCCTCAAGGTTAAAACATACCTAAAACTAAACCACAAAAAAAAATTTTTTTTTTACTTCAACTCTTCAATCTACTTCACAAAAACACAAAGCGTAACCAAAGTTAAGAATTTAAGATGTTTGAATCATTAAATTAATGGGAAACATTAACTATCATACAAACATTATGCTCCTATCAAATTCCTCGTATTTAAACAAAGCTTGTCCTTGAGAAATTACTTTAGAAAACCACTCAATATTTAACTAGAAATTGAATATTAATTAGTCACCTTAACACAAGCCAATGCGGATAAAAAAATAATTTTTGTCTTTTAATAGTTTTGGGAATGGAAATTGAAATGACTTTTGGCTTTTCCAAAAAACAACTCTTATTTTTTAATCCCATCTTTAAATAACTCATAAAAATAAATAGTAAATAAGATCTAATAGTATGGTAGAAAGAACCTTTAACACATAATACTAAGTTTCAAACATAGATAATTATGCAGCCTATTCCTAGATCAATTTAATAGCCATGTTTTATACTTCATCCTACTATAGAAAGTGTATTTTATGCTCTATTTTTCCTTAAATAATAACTTAATAAGTTCATTTTATGCTCCATCTTCCATTTTTTAAAACACTTATTTACTTATTCTTATTATTTATTTTCTTCTTTTCTGAATCAAATTGGAAAAAATTTGTCAAATTCCTCAATTATTTAAGAAAATAACCCACATTTTGAACATCATATTACAGTTTTACATAAAAATCCATTTATCAAAACTAAATACTATACACAATGATCAACTTGACACATGCAATTCATATAACCATACTTAGGAAAGTCTTAGCCAATCAAGAATTATTTAATATTAACCATGCTAATCTCATTAACTATGTTAAAGTGGACTAATTTACAATCAACTATCCACTAGAATAATTCTAAAGTAAGACATTTGAAGTAACGACTCTTAAAGCTTGCGATCATTTAAGTGAAAAAATTTAATCAAAATAGCTCAACATAATCGATTTATGAAAATTTTAAGCAATTAAAAATATTAAAAATTAAAACACGTCTCTAAGTGTAATACAATTTCAAATCCCATCCACTACATTTAATCCGTACATTGTCTTTATTGTATAAAGACAAATACTCAACAAATAAAAAAAAGTAAAAGTATAAGAGGGAGGACCACTTCCCTAAAATTAATGAGTAGCATCACACACCAAATAATGTGTGTGGAGTGAACATCAAGTTAAAGGTAATGACATAAAATAAAATAAAAAAAACATAAAAAATGAAACTAATTGAAATTTAAACAATAAGAATTTGGGTTACAAACCATAAATCATATGTCACAAATAATATTCAATGTCAATAACCATGCTTTCTCTCTCTTTGAGTGATCTCTTTGGGTCTTCTCCTTTCTAATGAACCTTTTATCTTATCGATCCCACACCATGGTTTCTCCCTTGTGCCATCCTTACCTACTTTGAATCCTAAACTCTTAAATCTTTGTCTCTAATTTTCCCCTTTTTTTTTTTTTTGCCTTGTATTCCCTTCCCTCAAAAGCTGTCTTGGTACCAAACATCTTCTCATATACTATCTTCTTTTCCCTAATATTAATAAGTAGCATCCACACATTAAATAATGAGTGTGGAGTGAACATCGAGTTAAAGGTAATGACATAAAATAAAATAGAAAAAAACAACATAAAAATGAAACTAATTGAAATTTAAACAATAAGAATTTGGGTTACAAACCATAAATCATATGTCATAAATAATATTCAATGTCAATAAGCATGGTTTCTCTCTCTTTGAGTACTCTCTCTGGGTCTTCTCCTTTATAACGAACCTTTTATCTTATCGATCCCATACCATGGTTTCTCCCTTGTGCCATCCTTACCTACATTTGAATCCTAAACTCTTCAATCTTTGTCTCTAATTTTCCCCGATTTGTTTTGTCTTGTATTCCCTTCCCTTAAAAGCTTTCTTGGTACCAAACATCTTCTCATATACTCTCTTCTTTTTATTTATTGTGCTAGGGACAATGCCCTCCTATTTAAGAGAGGGACCCTATATCCCATCCTTTTATTTCTTAAGATCCTTTGTCTTAGCACTTTCTCCTTTTTAATTTCTTCTTGTCTAGTTACTTTTTTTATCTATTTTTTAAAATCTAGCTTTCTTACTTTTCACCTTGTGGGTCCTTTTTTGGAATGGATCAACCTAGTTAGCTTTCCTTGAGGAATGCATTTCCTAGTTTAATGATTTTTCAACCCTCTCATCCCCTACTCAAGTTCTTCCTTCTCCACTCTTAAAATGAACTTGGTGGAGTGTAGATGGAAACTCTAGTCCTGGTCCTTCTAAACTAATCTTCATTCCTTATATTTCTAATCAAGAACCCAATATAGTGACTCCTCTATTTGATATTCTCAGATAAGGAGTTGACTATTGTTGAACCCGTATAATTGGTTTTTTTCTTCTAAGAGGATACCTTTTTTGACAGTGAAATAATAGGCATTTGAAAATTGGAAGAAGTAAGGACTTGAATAGGTGTTGTTGAATGGTGAAGGCACCTTCCTATTAAAGTTCAACTATGAGCACTGCATTCCTAAGATAATAAAGGTAAGGCTCTGGAACTTATATAATCATCAACTTTTTCTTCAACAATGGAAACCAAGCATGAAATTGGAGAAGATGAAGGTTAAACATATCCCCATATGGACCCATATTCATAATGTGCCATTGGAATATTGTACTACTTTAAGGTTGAGTTACATTTCCAATTTTATTAGTAAACCCCTACATACGAATGAGGTTACAACATCTATAAAAATAATAAATTAGATATGTGTAGAAGTAATCTATGGATAGAAGTTGTCTGATATTATCTTAGTTATGAAATTAAACTAGAATTTGGAGCTAGTCGAGGACATTTTAAAGACGTCTTAACAATGGAAGCTTGTTTGAGCTAAAAAGATGAAGATATGGAAAGATATAGGAAAAAGATTCCAACTTGGAAGTTATGAGTAGTTGATGGCTAGTGAGGACTTAGAGGAACAAAACCAAGCTCAAACACCTAACAAAAATCCAGTTCTACAAAACCTCTCTCAATAGAGTTTTATGGTAAAAGAAAACATAAAACTTGAGGACAAGTGCTTCATAAAACAACTTACTTAAAAAGTAGACCAAGGAAATAACGTAAAGGATTCCCTATATAGGAACCAAACTCTTCAACAAGAGGAATTTGTAATCAATGCTAAACTTTGGTAGCAACATACTTTGGTGGAAAAGTGTAATACTAAACTTATGGTGGAGAGTTAGGTTGCCAATATTGTGAATATTTCTAATAGGAAACTACACATCTATAGGAAAGGTGAAAGACATGAATTAAATATCAATAGAGTGGCTACTTATGATAAAAACTTGGTTTGGAACTTGGATAACAATGTACACTATTCTGACTCACATCAGTTAAATATGTATGGTGAGCTAGCTGGGAATATTCCTAGTCCTTTAGAAGAGCTTCTTGATTCTCTATAGGAGCTTCAGTGTAAGATTAGAGATATGGTAGAGAATAGAAGACATCCCATTACAGATAATATTAATATGAAAAAAAATCCTATGAGTAAACATGTCAATGCACTAGGAGAGGAAGAATTCAAAATCCAAATAAGAAGGAAATTTAGAAGGAAGAAGGGTAAGGGTGATGGTTCCCCTTCTTGATGTTTATAATATTTTGGAACGTATATGACTACCTTAAATCTTGTAAACCTTTTTTAGATGGAATATTAAGACTAAGCTAAAGGAGAATAATCCTATAAAGCATTAGTTGTTTAATCTAGATTGGATCTGTATATCAAATCACTAGTTTTATTCTACTAGTATAATCTTATTAGTTTATGATTCCTTAGTGCTCACTGTCGTAGATTATGAATCCACAAACCAACTAATTCATTTGGAAGCCTTGATGTAATTGAGTAAATAGAAGGTATATTACAAAATAGGTTATGCTTTTAATCTAGCTTTCCTAAGGAACCAACTACAGATAAAACTAATGGAATTTAGGTAAACCATTACTGCTTCTTAGATAGTCTTAAGTGACTTTAACTGCTTCTTGAGGGCTGGTAACGCTAATCTAGTTAGTAAACCTTGTACTAATTTCAATGCCTATGTGAGCTTATTAGCTACCACTGATCTTAAATATCAAGGTAACCACTTTACTTAGTCTAACAACTAGTACAGTGCCAACCTAATAAGAAGAAAACTTGAAAGAGTTTTTATTAATGATGGGTGTATAAAAGTTTTTTTGGAATCTAATTGCATCATTTTAATATCCCTTATGCTTAAATTATAACCTTATTATGATATAATAGCTAATTCCTAGGAAATTAAGATACTCTATAAGAGGAGTTCATTTTATGGGGCTTTTCTTGATATTTTGTTGTTAATTCACTCCTATCTTGATGTTAAATTGTTTAATTTGTATATTAGATTATTTAATTTAAATATGGCAACCTAATTAAGGTGGAAATGATTTAAAATCTGAAGAATGGAGTTATATTAGGAGCAAACAATAGTACTTAACATCCCTTCATTTAACTCCTGGAGAACCACATTTTACTCTGTT
Source organism: Pinacopodium congolense (assembly GCA_028565735.1). Classification (NCBI taxonomy): domain Eukaryota; kingdom Viridiplantae; phylum Streptophyta; class Magnoliopsida; order Malpighiales; family Erythroxylaceae; genus Pinacopodium; species Pinacopodium congolense. Next base: position 3,075 of record JAOXYD010047815.1, on the reverse strand, counting down.
CTAGGACACAAATTCGTGGCACTGTTGTACTCTTTTCAAGAGCCTTTTAAGTAGTAGTAGAGACAAAACTAGCTGGATCTTCCATCTGATTGGTTTTAACTTGTGTAACTTGCTCCCACTTGCTTTTAACATCTATATTGACTGTCTTAAGCTAAAAATAATAGGAAGAAACACCTAGAACACATAATCAAGGAGAGAAATTAGATTGTACTAGTTTTAGGGCTCTTTTGTTTTGTTCTTCATCTTTTTTTTTATCTTGTTTAGCATATTTGAGTTGATAGTTAAGGATTGTGGAAGCTCAAATAGGTGATTCAAGCTTGTAAACTTTTTTGTGGCCTGTTTTTGGTGCATTCTAACTTGTTTTCATATTAAGATTGCACCTTTAATTATCATTTTTTCAAGAACATAATGAATGTGATGAGTATGATTTATTTCTTGTCTCAAATGAGTGGCTTGTTCAATTTTTAGTTGTGGAATGGATTTGAAATGATCTAAATATGTGATAAACTTGTTTATATGCATGAATGAAGGTTTTTCTTTGTTTAAATGAAGAGATTAAGGCTTATTCTAAACTAAACACTTAGAATAAAGTTAATAAATAACTTAAGATTGGAGATATCTACTTATTTTGTTAGGCAAATCACTAAATAACCTAATTTAAATCATTGAATGACCAAATCTTGATTTATATTGAGGGTTATAATCAGAAAATTGTAATTTTTAGGTTAAGCTTCCTAGACTCTATGCCAAATGCTTTCGAATAGTTTCTTGTTTGTTTTAAGTTTGTATGCACACTAGGGGAAAAAAACTTGAGAAGTTATAATATGGTCTAGAGCTTGAGAGAACCATGTCAAAGGAAAAGCAAGAAACTCAAGTGTGCACATCTGAAAACTGTAGGAGTAGAGATTGAAAGTGAACAATATTTTGACTTAGACATAGATCCACTTGAACAAATAACCAATAAATCTCATGAGGGTGCTAGACCCTTAATTATGATGGATTTAGCTTTAGACAATAGAGGACGACCTATGGCTAGCATTGTATGGCCTAGGATTAAAGCGAACAACTTTGAAATCCCTTATAGTATCATTTATATGGTTAGAGGCTCCCAATTAGGCAATAGAGGGTGACCTTGACGATCGTGATCTTTTTAGGAATAATGAAGTGTTTCATGATGCTGTTAGGAAAAAATTATTCCCATTTTACCTTAGAGATAAAGCTAGAGCATGGTTAAATTCTCATTTACTTGGTTTCATTTCAACATGGGATGAATTAATTAAGCTTTTTCTAGCTAAGTTTTTCCCGTTCGCAAAAATTACAAAACTAAAAACAGAAATTAGTTCCTTTGTGCAATATGAAAATGAAAGTTTGTATGAGTCATGGAAAAGGTATAAGGAAGTGTTAACTAAGTGTCGTAGTCATGTTTTCAACACCTAGCAACAAGTGTACATTTTCTATACAAGCCTCACAACCTTTACTCGTTGCATTGTAGATGATGTAGTTGGAGGAAGCTTCATGCATAAGACTCTAGAAGAAACTTACAATTTGATTGAAGAGATGGCAATAAATAGTTTTTAATAGAATTTAGAACATGATCCAAGAAAACCATATGAGGTGCATGTTATAAATGATACAGTTGCTTTGGCTACCCAAATGGACATGCTAAATAAGAAATTGGACAGTTTAGTAAGCAGAGTTGGAAGTATTGGATTGAGGAGTAAAGCTGAGTGTGAAAATTGGGCTAGTTCCTTCCATGTGTCCTTAGATTTCCAAGTAGGAAGTCATTTTGCTAGAGGGCCTGATCAACCTAATATGTGAGTTACAATAGGCAAAGGAATGACATTATTCTAATACCTACAACCCTGGATGACAGAACCACCTAAATTTTGCTTGGCTAGATAACCAAAATATCTACAAACCTCTAGCCCAATCACAAAGAGCTCTATTACAAGGATGTAGAACAAAATCCCTCCACCAGAGAAATCAATCTTAAAAGAAACAATGTTAAAATTTATTCAGGGTAATGAGCCTCGCTTGTAAAATCATGAAGCAATAATCAAGAATTTGGAGACTTAAGTTGGCTAAATTACTTAATTACTATAAGATTTGTTTCCTGGTAAGTTACCTACTATAACGAAGCCAATCCTAAGGAGCATATTGAGGCCATTACCTTTAGAAGTGGTAAAGAAGTAGGAAATAGGGAAGAAGATAAGGATAAGGATGTAGAAGTTGAACGGAGTGATGAAATAGTGGTGGAAGTAATAAAGGGAAAAAAAAAGACAAGGAAGTTATTAGTGAAAATAAGGAGCAAATTTAGCATCTAAATCCTTACCTTATGAGATCAAGGAATGTTAAGTTAGATAAGTAATTTGGTAAGTTTTTCGAGATGTTTAAGAAATTATATATTAACATCCCATTTTTTGAGACTATAGCATAAGTGCCAATCTATGCAAAATTTTAAAATGACATTCTGTCAAAGTAACGAAAATTAAAAGACTATGAAACTATTAAGTTGAATAAAGAGTGTTTAGCAATTCTTTTGAAAGAGTTACCTCCTAAGTTTAAAAGACCTTAGTAGCTTTACTATTTCTTGTGTAATAGGCAATCTGCAACTAGAGAGGGCATTTATGGATCTTGGAGCCAGTATCAATTTAATGTCTTTCTCTATGCATAAGAAATTGGGTTTGGAAGAACCCAAACCTACAATAATTTCAGTATAATTAGCAGATCATTCCATTACTTATTCAGGATGGATTATTGAGGATGTTTTAGTTAAAGTTGATAAGTTCATTTACCCTATAGATTTCTTAATGGTTGACCTAGAAGAAGATTATAAGGTGCCCATTGTTCTTGGACGACCATTTATGGCTACTATAAGGCACTAATTGATGTGCATGCTAGAAACTTAATTTTGAGATTCCAAGATGAAGAAGTGGAGTTTGACATGTTTAAGGTGATGTACCATCTGATGGATAATGATTGTTGCAATTTCATAGGAGTTCAACGTTTTTAGAGAAACCCTTCTATTTCATTATGCTATTATCCCTTACAAAATGTGTTGACTCATTCTTAGTT
>JAOXYD010047814.1:0-27136 GCA_028565735.1 Pinacopodium congolense | reverse complement strand
TAATAAAATATAAATATGAGAGTGTAAACACACGTTAATCTATGGATTAAATGTAGAACTTACAACAACGTTTTAAAGACGAAAGCAAGAGAAAATCAAAACAAAAGCAAAAAAAAAAAGCAAAACAAAAGCAAGATAAAAGTAAGGAGACAAAGCCGTTATTATTAATTTGAATCAAAACCCTCTACACCATGCACAGCTTCACCAATTTATCTAGTCTTCGAGTTGCAACTTTTGAACAAGCACTACACCATGAGAGATACGTCCCTTGTGTAGAGAAAAGATGTAGGCCTTGTTTGGAGAAGAAGAAAAAGGAAGCCCATCAACTTTAATGTTGAAGCCATCCCACCTTTCTAGGTAATCTCACAATCTCCTCTCCTCTCTTCTTTGGTTTTGTGTATTTTGTCCTTTCTTTTGAGTCCAAGCTCCACTTGCCATTTTCCCTCTTCCCTCTAGGTCTTTTGTTTGATTAAAGCCCCTGCATGCACGTCCCTTGCATTTTTTTTAAGTTTATTGCATTTTGTCCCTCCTTCTTGTTCTTTTATTTGACAGCTAGGACCTCAGATAGCCTTTTATGCAATAACTCCCCCTACGCATCTCCAATTGATAGGAAATTTTGTACACAGGTTCCTCACGTGATGATCTTACTCTCAATAAAATTTTAAATTAATCAAAGATCTGAAGGTGCTTCTAATGCATCACCAAATCACCTACATGAAATCTGGTGTTCAAACTAGCTTGTCTTGATCTCTTCTTTGTGAACTTTTCATGGCTGGTCATATGGCCTTGAAATTTGGTGTGGAACCTCATATAATGATGTTATAGGTCCTCAAATTGGTTCCACATCAATTCTAGTTCCAAATTTTGCTCCAATTCTGCTCAAAACATGACCCTTTCAACCTGTATCTGTGCCTTAAGGTCAAATCTATGTGTAAACACAAAAGGAACACAAATTAAGCATTTAAATAAAAAAATAGGGATGAAATAGCATTGTAACATATATAGAAATACTATAAAATTCATCCCCATCACTAAGTTGTTTATTTATTCTAATGATAAAAGTGTTTTAAAAGAAGTCACAAATTACCCACTAATTACATTTTATACGTGGAATATCAATCTAATCATTAGGTATCCATTATCCAAAATATGAAACGATTTAAAAGAACATAGTCATTAATAGTTAAAATTAAACATGTAACATTTCAAAATGTAAAAATAATTAAATTCAAAAGAAAACATGATCAATAATAAGCATTAAAATAGAAAAATTTTCGATCAATTGTAGAATATTTAAAGAAAATTAATAAATTAATATGCTATTAGATAATTAATACTCAAGTGTGCTCAACTAATATATCCTTCCCCCACACTTAAAGTAATCATTTTCCCCAATGATCATAAATATAACAAATAAGTATAAGATGTGAGTGAAAGGAAAAGAATACACTTGGTAAAAATATGATAGAAATAGCGCTCCATTAAGGTGAATTGTAGCCATCTGAAAATTAAACGACAAAATGTTAAAGCACCAGAAACAAAATAAAACACACTAAACTAAAAACAAACACAACAAAACACTCCAAAAGAAAACATACCTATAGCATGAGAAAAGCACATTAATTTTATTAAAGGCAGATGAAATCCTACTTGTTCAATTAGGTTACCTCCCAATAAGTGTTTTTTGAAGGTCTTTTAACAAGATTTTGGGGTTACAGTATTTTCAATTTCGGCCTAGGTCCAACAGCTAATTTATCATCCTCATCCTTTAAATAATGAAAAACCAAATTTGGATAGTTTCGTATACCATTTAGAAGGGTCATAAATTCATAATTGCTATCCTTAACAAAGCATTGTGGTAAAAAGCCTAAATAAACAACTCTCGCTGAAGAATCAGAACCTCAAATGCTTATGAAATCAAAGCACTCAAATACTACCTTAGACTCAAGAACCTCAATTTCACCATCTTGAATTAAATGATTAAACTCAACAATTTCATAAATTAGTTGGTCTAAAATTGATACAGACACACCATGCACACTTGCTAGCTCAACTGGCTCTACATGATCAATACTCTAAATTGATGCTAAAATTTCCACCATGGTTCTATGATTATGCTCACGCTGAGAAGGATTTTCTAAACGGAAAATGAATGTAGCCTTATTATGCCATGAATAATCAAGGTGATCCATCCGACTAGAGGTTTAATCATCTATGCTTTTAGAAAATTGTTTATCAGAAAAAAATGATGATTGGTCAAAATAAGATTGATTTGGCCAAGAGTAATTAGGATAATCATTGAAATCAGGGGTATAGTTTTCAAAATGTGTAAATTGAATTATCCAATTATCACTTCAGTTAACTTCAAGCTCATACCATTGGTGCTCTTGCCAATGGTCTTGTTGCCTCCACATCTTCTGGATGTCTAAGGGAAGTCATATAAAGACCACTCTCTATATAAACAAAGATGACAAAAAAATAAAAAAAAGAAAGAAACTATTAATGTAAACATCAAACAAATAAGACAGGACAACAAATCTCCAGAGTAACTGACACCGAAATATTCTGAAGATTATAATTACACTTCCTAAGAAATGATGGCCTTATTACCTCAAATTAATCTATCTTTTAAGGCATAAATTTACATATAATTTGAGACCAATTCTTTAGCATGTGCACCGACCATAATAAGTACTATAGTCCAGTATATTTAAGACTTCTACGATCAATCGCACGAGGAAGTGTGTATGTGAATGTAAATACGAGGTTAATCGAATTACAATTACCTAAAGAATCAAGTTAAATTTATAAGTTAAGAAATTCAAATAAAATTACAAAACGAACTTATAAATCCTAGAAAACTTCAAATCAATTGTCAAATAGTTTAAGGTTGTTTTTCCTAATTTATTCAGATAAAATTTGGCGGTTAATGACATAATTGATTTAAAGATTAATCTGAATTAATCTAGAGTTTTAATTAAATCATGGCAGCACTATGGTTCAGCCACTGACCTATCTTTGTTAGTCCTATCCTGAAGTTTAATCTACTTCAGACTTAGATTATAGGCTTAAAGCTTAGGAAATTTAATCCTAAATTTCCCTAATTCAGTAGTTTCACCCTCCTGATTAACCAAGTCTTTGGTTATTTCATTGATTTAAACCATGCTGTTTATTGATTTTTCTAATAACCTAGGTAGAGATTGTCGAATCCTAGATTATTTGATGGTAATATCCTTAGTGATCAATTCAAGACAAGCATTAAGAATTCAATAAAAAAAGATTAATTCACTAATATTAACCACATTTAACCATTAATAAACATATTTAATAACCTAGCTAAATTGAAATTAAAAATTAAGCACATGAATTAATCATGATCAAAAGCTAGTTAACTTAAACAACATAAACCTTGATTAATTAACAAATAAAACTATAACACACAAGATTAAAGTTTATAACCATGTGATTACAGTTTCTAGATTCATAACATTCAGATTTAAGCACATAAATTAATCAAAGATAATAAGATTAAACATAACACACCCATAAATATGATTAATTAACATAATAACTACATAAAAATGAAATTAAGAATTAGAAATCACCAAATCACATCCCCATATGATGATTAAACTCAAAATCACATTTATGTAGCTTCTGGAAACTTGAAACAAACTTGAAAACACAAATTAAAAGTTGAAATGGAAAATAAATGAAAATCCAACCTAAATTTCTTTGATCTTATAAAATAGAAAAGAAAATATTTACAAGTCCTAAGCTACTTTGTTTCTAAGTTATGAGACATCCTTGTCTTTATTAGAGAGTAACAGTAGCAAGTGGGGATACAGCCAGCCACAAATGTATAGAATTAAGCTAAAACATGCGTCTGTCGATGATCAATAGTGAGCTGATCGATGAACAACGATGATGTTGATGGATCATAGACCGCCGTTAATAACCAATTTTTGACTCCTTCACTCTAGGTTTTTTCATCCTTTAATGAAAGGCTAGGAATCCTTTACCTTAGGTCTACCAAACCTATATTGATTATATAAATTTATGTCCTTCTTTCGTTTTTTGTCACATTTCTTTAATTATTCCCATCAACCTACAATTTAAACAAATTCAAAAGTAAATTAAACATTTAAGCACGAAAATAGGTGTAAATATAAAATAAATAACATCCAAAAGTTTTATACATTAACCCCTAACACTTCATTCGCTTTAACCACCCTACCATTTGAGTTATTTTTTCATTTATGGAATTGAGATGCCTCTCTAAAGTCTTATGGTTGTCTTCCCCAATGGATAAAGTAGCTTCCCAACCTTCACCCTTCGTCATTAAATCGCAGAAGAGCTGTATCAAGTTGAGGATGGTGTGAGGAAGATGATCCAATGATCTTCTTTTGTTACATAGTAGCTCTTATGTTAGGTTATCAAAGTGCTTAAGAATTCATCTCTACATTCTTAATAACTTCCAAGTGCATCATATTGAAATACTTAAAAAATGCAAAGGTTAAACCATCAAGATTAACATTATAAAATTAAGCAATAATAGTGAGAATATGACTCTTAGATAGTTTTGATTCTTGGTTATCACTTAATGCAATGGATGAAGGATGTGCAAATTGTACAATTGGCATCCATACACCACAAAGAAGTAGCTCCTTGATTAAACACTTGTTGCTTTGAGATTTATTGAAAACTGCATGGCACATAAATTTGTCAAAGACCAAGTGGGCATGACAAAGAATTAAATAATTGGATGGATTATACACATCAATCTTATCTAAGTTGGTGAGTTTCTTCCAACATGTGACATACTTAAAATTAGGGTGTTTGTCATAAATCTTTGATTTTGGAAATCCAAAAATATTCTTCAAGATATTATAACTGACATTATATTGTTTTCCTCGAAATTTAAACTAAAATTGATCCAAGGTTTTACGATCATATTGCATAGTTTTATAGAATTACAATGTCAATTCTTCAAACATCACATAGTTAAAATGGATCAAAATTTCCCAACCTACCTTTTTACCTAATTGCTAAATCTTATCATGTAGTCCAATCTATTCAAGAATCCAAAATTTTAAATGCTTAAGAGAAACAATAGACTTACCTTTAAATTGTATGAATTTTGTTCCTTCTTCTTGACTAAAGATTGGAAAAGAAGCACCAACTTTATGAGCCATATCCTATGTTCTTTGTTAAGAAGTCACGTCTTTTCTTTTAGATTGATTCTTCCCTACAACTTGTATTGCCCTTAGGTGCCATGGGGATGAGCACTATGTAAAACTTGTAAAAATAAATGCCAAAGAAAAGGTAAGAGGAAAAAAAAAAGAAAACAAGAGAAAAAAATGTAAAGATGATGTGATTCTTGAAAAAAGAAGGGAAAGCCTTAAGATTCTTGAAGAAAAGAAGTTAAAAACTTTGATATTACCAAAATATTTATCAAATTTTGATGTAAAATTCAAGAAAAGGTGATAATTGAAGTGAAAAATAGTTTGAACTAGAGAGAAGAGAGAAAAGGGGGTTGCACTAGGTGAAAATAGGCTAAAAAGGGGTAAGGGGACTATGGTTTTTGAAAAAACAAGGAGGGACAATAAAAACAAATAAATAAATAAATGTATGCATCAAACGTTGTCACTATTACTATAATGAATCCTAAAAGACCTCCTGTCACTAAAACTACATCTACATGCAAACACCAAACTCTTAATAATTTAACTAATTTCAATAACTTGGAATGAGAAACATAATCAGGAAATGCAAACAAAAAAAGTTAAAGTAAATATGAACAAAAAGATCCAAAAGTTAAGATCATTAGTTGACCAATGCTAAATTTGACAAGATTAAATAAGGGAAAGGAAGGATATCACTTCCTTTTCATGTGAAAGTATGCCTCCAAAGTATGGATTGTATCTCTAACCATTTTCTTTGAATGTTTTACCCTTTTCGTTCTCCAATTTCAATGCTTCATGCTTAAATACTTGGATGACCCTAAATGGACCACTCTAATTTTTGTTTAGCTTTTTTGGAAATAAACGAAGTCCAAAGCTAAAAAATAAGACCTAATCGTCGATTTGGAATTCCTTCTTTTTGAAGTGAGCATTATGCCACTTCTTCACTCTTTCCTTGTATAGTTTGTTATTCTTATATGCTTCAAATCGCAACTCCTCCAATTCATTGAGCTGCATTAGTTTGCCCTCACCTGTTGCATTACTTTCAAAGTTTAATGCTTTTGTAGACCAATACACTCGATGCTTTAGCTCCACTGGTAAGTGGTAAGCTTTCCCATTGACAAGACAAAATGGAGTGGTACCTATAGATGTCTTGAATGCAGTTTGGTATACCCATAGGACATCATCAAGCTTTAGTTCCCAATGATTCCTGGAACCATTCTCTATTTTTCTCTAAAATGCGCTTTAACTCCCAATTCACTACTTCATTGTAAACTCCATATTGCTTGAGCATAGCTTCAAAGGGCTTGTTACAAAAGTTCACTCCTCCATCAGTAATGATTGGCGTTGGTACTCCATACCTATTAAATATTCATTTCATGAACTTGTACAATACCTTATGATCATTGGTTTGAGTTGCTATCGCTTCCACTGATTAAGAGACATAGTACACACTAATTAGGATATACGTCTTACAGATTGAAGATAGGAATAATCCCATGAAATCAATTCCCCATACGTCGAAGACTTTTGCTTGTAGAATGTTGGAGAGTGGCATCTTATCCCACTTTAAAATATTTCTTACACATTGACAACGATTGCAACTAATGACATACTCATGTGCACCTTTGAATAATCTAGATCAAAAGAAATTGTATTCTAGCACTCGAATTATGATCTTATTGGCTTCGGAATTCATAATGCCCTACATAATATCAATTGTGACATTGAGTTAGGAATTTAAGCACTTCATCCTCAGGAAAAAAACTTATAAATTAGTCCATTAGCAGATATTTTATATAAGATTGGCTCATCCCATAGACAATGAGTACACTCAAACAAAAATCGCTTCTTTTTTTGATAGTTTAAGACAAGGGGAAGGATATCACCTGCTATGTAGTTCACTATATCAATAAACCAGGGAACAAAAAGATTGTTCAACAATATTAAGGATTCATCGGGGAAGTGTTCATTGATGTTCTCGCTTGATTGCATCTCCCCACTTTTTCGATGTGATAAGTGGTGTACCACTATATTCTCTATCCCTTTTTGTCCCTTATCTCTTAGTCAATTTCTTATAGAAGCTAGATCCATCGAATGAGTCTTGGGTTGGCATTCTTCTTAGCAAATAGGTAACTTAATGCTATATGAGCATTATAAATGATTAACTTTAAGCCTAATAGGTATGAGAAAATTTTGTTACACGTGAAGACCATAGCTAACAATTTCTTTTTGGTAGTTTTGTAGTTCAATTGGGCTCCTATTAAGGTCTTGCTAGCGTAGTAGATGATATGTAGTAGCTTTTCCTTCCATTGTCCCAAAACTGATCCCAATGCTTTGTCACTGGTATATACAAGACTTTGAATGGCAAGGACCAAATCAATGAAGTTAGAATTAGTGCGAATATCAATGCCATATTTAGCCTACCAAAAGCATTTAAATAGTTAGCATTAAAGTGAAAAGGTGTTTCTTTAACTAACAAATTAGGGAGGGTTCAAGTAATAAGAAAAAAGTCTTTGATCAATTGACTATAAAACCTGGTATGTCCCAAAAATGCTCTAATACCCAACCTTTATGTTACTCAATGGAGAAAGCTTCTCGATAACTTTTATTTTGGCTTTATCCACCTTTATGCCTTTTTATGAAATCTTATATCCTAGAACTATACTCTTCTGTACCATAAAGTAACACTTTTACAAATTGAGGACTAAATGTGACTCTTCGAATCTTTGAAGAACTTTGTCTAAATTTTTCAAACCATTTTGAAAGGAGTCTATACATATTAAGCAATCATCCATAAATGCTTCCATTATGGCCTCAATCATATCTACAAATATGAACATCATGCATCTTTGAAACATAACTGGGGTGTTGCAAAGGCCAAAAGGCACGTTTCTATAAGCAAACGTCCCAAAGGGATAGGTGAATATGTTTTCTCTTTGTCATCTGGATATATGAAATTTTGATTATAACATGAGTAGCCATGCAAAAAATAGTATAAGGCATGCCCAACCATTATCTCAATCATCTGATCTACAAAGAGTAGGGAAAAGTGATCCCTCTTAGTCATAGTGTTAGGTTTCCTGTAGTCGATGCAAATCCACCAACCCGTGACTTTTTTTATAGAGATTAATTCCCTGTTTTCATTTTGAACCATCGTCATGCCCCTTTCTTAGGTACATACTATACTGGACCCACCCATTCACTATCAAAAGTGGGTTAAATAATCTTGGCATCTAAGAGTTTAGCCACTTCCTTCTTTATTACCTCCTTCATGTATGGGTTCAACCTCCTTTATCTCTCCCTCATCAACACACTCAGATTTATCCCTCTTACGTCCATAATATTCCATCATATGGCTTTCATCCTCGTCTTTATAATGTCTACCACCTTTTTCTATTACTCTTCATTCAAAGGTTTGGAGATAATAATTGGTAGTGTTTTGCATTTATCTCGAAATGTATATCTAAGATGGCCTGGCAAAACCTTTAACTCTGTGATAGGTGCAATCTCACTAGATGGTGGAGTGGGTTCTCTAGTTCACAAAAAAGGCTCATCGTTCTATACCTTACCTGACTCCTCTTCTTCTTCTTCACTCATTTTATAATTTTCTTTCCTTTCTTCTTCAGTACTATTCCTCTCTACTTCTTGCACATATTATCCACTACGCAAATTTTGATACAAGAACTTACCTCTAGTGGATTTTTCAGAGTCTTGCTCGTGATAAACTCAACTTGCCAATCATCAATATGAAAAAGCAACGTGCCATTATGAATGTCAATTAAAGTTCTACCTGTGTTTATGAACTAACTTCCAAGAATTAGTGGACAACTCCTGTCTTCTTTAAAATTTAGCACAATAAAGTCCATTAAAATAATAAACTTTCCTACCTTCACCAAAGCACCCTTTAGTACTCCACACGGCTTCTTTGTTAATGGATCTGCTAATTATATTAGCATCGATGTCAGCTTTATAACTCCAAGTCCTAACATCCTAAAAATAGGCAATGCAATTAAGATAATACTAGCAATAATGTCACATAAACACTTTGAAAATTCTAAATTATCATAACACAAGGGATAGTAAACCTCTTTGGATCCTTTAACTTATATGACAAGTGATTTGAGATGATTAAACTGCAGCTCTCAGTTAGAGACACTATTTAATTGTCCTCCTAAATCCTCTTTATTGTTACTATATCCTTGAGGAACTTTGAATTTTTTGGCATGTTTTACAATGGCGCCACAACGGATAAGTTAATCTACGGCTTCTTCAACTTTTCTAAAACTTTTTTGAGTTGCACATCCATATGGTTCTTCTTTAGCCTCTGTGTGAAATGGATCTTCAAAATATATGGTGATGGTTGTACATATGGCTTCTCAACATCTTCCACCTCCTTTGGGATGCCATCCATAGGTGGAGTTGCCATTTCCCCATTTGGTTTTTCCAACTCCTTACCACTCCTTAACTGGATTACCTTTAATTGCTCTCGAGGGTTAGATTTAACTTGTTAGGTAAGTTTCCCCCATTCCTTGTGAATAAAGTAGTAGAAATTTGATTGACTTATACCTCTAAGTTATGTATAGAAAAGGAATGGTTTTTGACTATTTGATCCAATTTGTCTTCCATATTCTTCTTGCTCTCATTTTTACTATTGAACTATGAGCTGAGTAGGTCCATAAACTTGTCCATTTTTTTATTCCAATGACGCCAATCTATCTTATTGGAAGCCTAGTGCTCCTTGTGCTCTCATATTGGTACCTACACTCTTAGTATTATAAGAGAAGCTGGGGTGGTTCTTCTACCCTAGATAATAGGTGTTCGAGTAAGGATTGGTGCTTGATCCCTTATGGTGCTCCCATATAGTGGACTTGTAATATCTTATTGCTAGTCATCAAGAAACACTCTACAGTTACATGGCTCTCTTGACCACACAAATCACATCTATGTTATATTACTTTCAATGATTATGACAAAGTAACCTGTAAGCTATTCAATTGTTTGTCCAATGCTAACATCTGAGCTTGTAAGGCAGTCACTGAATCCATGGAAATAATACCATTATGCTCTTTAAGAGATTCTTGTCTACTCTTTTCTATGATCCATAAAAATCTCTTAATTTCCATCTCTTCCAACAGGTCATAAGCTACATATATCATCTTTAACATTAGAGATTCCCCAGCAGTTACATATTTAGTACCTCATGTTAGTGTGGTGACACCGTTATAAAATATTTGCAGTAGAAATTCCTTTGATATATTACTGTGAAAGTAAGTACTTTGAGCCTTAAACGTGTCTATTGCTTTATATAGACTCACCTTCGCTTTGCTGAAAATTTATTATCTCCGTAATGATTTTGTTGGTTTTCATTAATGGAAAGTACTAGGCTAGAAAGGCTTATATTAGCTACTTCCATGTCATAATAATTTTTTTATTTAGAGAGTTTAACCAAGCCTCAATTTGATCCTTCAAGGTAAAAAGAAACAACGACGTCCTTGTGACATCTTCTGATAGGTCATTATATCTAAAGGTGTCACTAATTTCCATGAAGTTGGCTAGGTTAGCATTCAGATCTTCATTAGAAAAGCTATATAATTGAACATTCATCTGCAACATGTTTAATTATGCTAGTTTGATCTCAAAACTGGGGGTTTTGTAATAACCTACTGATTCCCATTGAAGCCAAGCCTTATGAAGTCCATGATAGCCCATTAGTGCTTATCTTAATCCCTATCTTTTACCATTATTTTATCTAAAGAATCTTGGCACTCCTTTGTTAGGGATCAAATTGATATAGTTTGAATGGTTAATTTGTTGAATTATAACCCCTAATTCAGTGCTTAATTATTAAATTGACATCTTATTATGTTTAATTTGCAAAATGGAGCTTAATGATGAAGATTAGAGCAAAAATATGAAGGAAATCTCTTGGTTCTATCCATAAACAGTCCCCTAGCAAGGTTCCATTACATGAAGAACATGGAGTTGTTTCTGGAGCCAGTATTCGAGCATTAACAGCACCCTGAGAGGGTGTCATTGCTGGATGGCAGGGTGCCGTTACTCCCTAAGTCAATAATTTCAGCTCCAAATCTTCTAGATTTCCACCCATGGCATGTTCCTAATTAATTCCAATGTCTACTAGCACATAGGGAGAGCTCTCCAAGTCCTGAAAATAGTAAAAAAAATACAAAAAACACGGATAGAGATCAAAGATCAGATCTACCTTTAAGGGAGAGTCTCCTTCTCTCATTTTTCTAGCTTTTCATTAGTTCTAAGCTTCAAACACTTAGTTATTCATATTCTGTATTATTTTCTGAGTTTTTTAACATTTGAGCTTGTTGTTAAGACTCATAACCAAGTCTAGGAATCATCTAAGCGGGTTTCTAAAATAATATTATATCACATTTAGTTTCATTTTTCAGATTAATCAATGTTGTTATTTTTATGCTTAACTCTTTGAATATTCGTGATTTTTCTACAAGATCTTAGTGAAATTATTCTTGGCTAGAGTTCAGATTCAATTTTGTAGTTCAAGAAACATCCAAAAGTCTTTCTAGGATTTTTTATAACATCTAAACTTTATTTTTAAGCTCGTAATTTCAAATCTATCAAAGCATGTATTATAAATTCCATAGCTTATACGTTTTGATGCAAATGTGTGGCTAGTCATTTCTATTGCTTTATATTGATGTCTTGATGATTTGAAAGAGTTTTAAGGCATGTTTAAATGTCTAAATTTTGCTTGTTTACAGTTTGAAAGAACCAATTTCAAGCTGGCCACTTAAGATTAGTGTTTAAGATAGTTTAAGCATGAGAAATCATCTTAATTTGTTTTCAATAAGCAACACGAATTAATCCTTGCATGAGCAAACCTAGATTTTTTTGTGACAGTTGGAGTTTTAGGATTAATTTTCCAAAACTCAACTTCTTTAAATTAAAGCTCACTTACTTGATTTTAAACCATAACTAAACTTTAGATAAGATTAAATAGAGAAAAGCAAAGTCTTAACCATAGCTTTGTTTTGATTTTATGAAAGACTTTAATTAAACTTTAAACCTATTTTGCGGCTCAATTAAATCATCAATCATCTAATCCATAGCTAATTTACACATTCGATAATTTTCAAAATTTTTCAGAAGCAATTAAAAATCATTTTTGAAGTGTTTAAATCGAGGTAGTTTAGCCTAACTCATTTTCAGCTTTTTAATCAAATTGTCTAGATTTTTACTAAATAATTATAATATAATCAACCTAGTAATTAAGCAACAATTTCTTCGTGGGTTCGACATTCAGATTCTGGAAAATCACTCCATTTTATTACTTTTGCGATAAGTGCACTTGCCTTAATTTCGTTGTATTTCAAAGTAAAATCATTTTAAAATCACCTAAAGTTTTAAAGTCACCTAACAAACGTAACATGTTTTTGGGGCCGTTATCGAGGAAATATTTTAGGTTAATATTATGAAAATTGGTGTCAATTACTTTAGGACTTGTAAAATATTGTTTTATAATTTTTCTGAATTTTTTTCTCATTATTTTGTTTTGTATGCCTTATTTTCTTTTTGCTTAGTTTGTTTATTTTCTTATTTAGTATTTTATTCGAACTTGTCTGCATACTCGGGGATGTAATCTCGAGCTAGTAGACCTAAATCAACAACTCGAATGCATGTTGAGGAAGAAGAAGAAAATAGCTCGCGTAATACCATCCGATCCATTAGACATAGGAACCTTGAGTGATGCTGAATTCGAACCAGTAGTAATGAATCTTGAGGAAAATGTAGTTGTAGGACCTCACATAGAAAATAGGGAACCAACCATGATGGACTTAGCTTTAGGGAATTAAGGTAGACCTGTGGCTAGCATTACAAGGCCCATAGTCAATGCAAAAAACTTTGAAATCCTGCATAACATAATTTCAATAATTAGGTCATCACAATTTTGAGGTTAAGCTTTGGAAGATCCTAATGAACACTTGTAAAATTTCCTTGATATTTGTGATCTTTTTAAGGGCAATGGGGTCTCTGATGACATAATTAGGCTTAGAATATCCCCTTTGTCGGTTAAAGATAAGGTCAAAGCCTAGTTGTCTACACTTCAGCTTGGTTCCATTACTACATTGGATGAATTAATGAAACTGGTCCTAGCTAAATTTTTCCTAACTACTAAGATAGCGAAAATGAAAATTGAAATTAGCTCGTTCATGCAATATGAAAATGAGTGTCTATACAAGACATGGGAACAATTTAGAAAGATGCTTGCAAAGTGTCTAAGCTATAGATTCAATACATCGCAGTAAGTTGACATCTTTTATACAGGATTGACACCTTCAACTCATAGCACCATTGATGCTACAGCTAAAGGCAATCTAATCCGTAAGACTGGGACTGAAGCCTACAACTTGATTGAGGATATGGATACAAATAGTTTTTAGTACAATTCCGAATGCCATCCAAGGAAACCACATGGTGTTCATGCAATCAATGATACAATAGTTCTTGCAACTCAACTAGAAGTACTGAAGAAGAAAATAGATAGTTTGATGACTGGCGTTGCTAGTAGTTCTCATAAGAATGATTGTTAAAGTTGTGGTAGTACCTCCCATTCATAATTAGAGTGTCAAGAAGGAAGTCCTTTTATGCAAGAACTTGAACAAGCCTAATTTGTTAGTAATTTTAAGAGGCAAAATGGAAACCCTTTTTCTAACCCTTATAATCCTGGTTGGAGGAACCATCCTAATTTTTCATGGAGTAACAATCAAAACTACTTGCAACAACCTCAAAAACTGCAAGCTTATCCTCAAAGACCACGTCTACCTAGCTTTAGAGCCAACCAATCTCAAAGAGAAGTGCCAAACTTTGAAGAGATAATTCTTAAGTATATCCAATCCAATGAGTCTCGAATACAAAATCATGAAATCAATCAAGAACTTGGAGACTTAAGTTGGACAAATCACTTAACTTTTACAAGAAAGGGGAAAGCCATTAGATGGACTATTGTAGATATAAAAGGTATAACCCCTCCTTCTATACACATCACATTTTTTTTATGGAAGATGGAAGTAAGAAGTTAGTGCATCTCTTGAGACGAATCAATCCACGTATGAAGGATGTGTTCAAGGATGGAGTAGTGAAGCTTTTGGATGTAGGTATTATCTATCATATCTTTCATTCCACTGGGGTGAGTCCTGTACAAGTGGTGCCTAAGAAAGGAGGTACTACTATTATAGAAAATGAAAAGAATGAGATGATAGCCACTAGGAAAGTAACTGGGTAGAGAATGTGTATAGACTATAGGAAATTGAATGATGCCAACTCAAAAAGATCACTTTTCTTTGGCTTTTATTGATAAGATGATTGAGAAATTAGCTGGATGGAGTTTTTATTGTATCTTAGATGAATATAGTGGTTATTTATAAATTCCGGTAGCCCAGAAAGATCAAGAGAAAATGAATTTTACATGTCCTTATGGTATATTTCCATATAGACACATTCCATTTGATTTATGTGATGCTCCAGTTACATTTCAAAGATGCATAATGGTTAGCTTTTCTGACATGCTTGAAACTTGGATTGATATTCTTATGGATGCTTTCTCTGTATTTAACACTTCATTTGACGCATGTTTAAATAACTTGGAGAAAGTCTTAAATAGGTGTGAACAAATCTATTTAGTGCTTAATTGGAAAAATATTATTTTATCATTCAGGAATACATTATGTTAGGCCACATGATATTTAGCAAAGGCATAGAGGTAGACCCAGCTAAAATTGATGTCATTAAGAAACTGCCTTCACCTAACAATGTTAATTATATTAAGAGTTTCTTAGGCCATATTGATTTCTATCGACGTTTCATTAAGGATTTCTCTAAGATTGCTAGACCTTTAACCGAGTTGCTTGAGAAAGATGATGTATTTGCTTTTGATGATAATTGCATGACATCTTTTCACCTATTATAGGATAAACTTGTGACTGCCTTTATACTTGTATCTCCTAATTGGCCTTTTCCATTTGAACTTATGTGTGATGTAAGTGATTTTTCAATAGGTGTTGTATTGAGTTAAAGATAAGGAAAGATCTTCCATCCCATTTACTATGCGAATAGAACATTAAACAGTGCATAATGTCATTATACCACCATAGAAAAGGAGATGTTGGCGGTTGTGGTTGCTTTTGATATCATATTTGGTTTTAATATAGCTTTAAAATACTTAATGACAAAATATAATGCCAATCCAAGATTGATTTGTTGGGTTCTACTTTTGCAGGAATTTGTAATTAAGCTTAGGGATAAAAAGGGAGCTAAAAAATTTGTAGCTGACTAATTGCCAAGGTTAGATAAAACTATCATGTTGAGTGCGACAAATAAGGATATCAAAGAGACTTTCCCTTTTGAGCATCTGATGGCTATGATAGCCACTCAATGGTTTGCAGATTATGTGAACTACCTTGCTGTTAATATCCTTTCCCCTAATCTTTCTTAATCTCAAAAGAAGAAACTCCTATCTAAGGTAAAACACTATCTGTGGGATGACCCTTTACTTTACAAGATTTGTGTGGATGGAATATTTAGGCGTTACATTCCTGAAGAGGAAATGTCCTCTATATTACATCATTGTTATTATAGAGAGGCTGGAGGATATTATGGGACATCTAAGACAGCTCATAAAGTCTTAGAGTGTGATTTTATTAGCCTATCTTATTTAGGGATGTATACAAATTTATTAAATCTTGTGATAGG
Organism: Pinacopodium congolense; assembly: GCA_028565735.1. Taxonomy (NCBI): domain Eukaryota; kingdom Viridiplantae; phylum Streptophyta; class Magnoliopsida; order Malpighiales; family Erythroxylaceae; genus Pinacopodium; species Pinacopodium congolense. Next base: position 11,213 of record JAOXYD010047814.1, on the reverse strand, counting down.
CGCTAAAGGGTTGGGCACATTACTAGGAAACACGACATATCATTGACTAACATTCTTGTCTATAAAGTTTTTGATGTTTGGGGTATATACTTCATGGGACCGTTCCTTAAGTTTTACTCCAATTAATACATTTCGGTTACTATTGATTATATTAGTAAGTGGTTGGAAGCAGAGACATTGCTCAAAAATTAGGTTAGAGGTGTTGTGAAAATGGATGTTGTTGGTTAAGTACTAGATTAATCAGATTACAATTATCTAGAAAATTCCAACTTAATTAATTAAAAAGATAAAAATATTTAACTATCATAATTTTGCTTCAAAACTTGAAATTTTGAGTTATAAAATAATTTCTTAATTATTGTAAATTATTAAATAGTGAAATTCAGCTAAAGATTAGGTGATTAATGAATTAATTGAGTTTAAAACAAATTTCAAGACAAATCTATGGTTAATACTTATGCATTTTCTCCATTAAACTTAGTTTAAAGATTGATTATGCTTTAAATCTAGTTAATAGGTTTTAATTTCAAGAAGATGATTTATAGATTTCTGGTCTTAGATCTCTAACTCTCACAAACAATCAAAGTTTAGTCATTAATTGATTGATTTGTGCTCTTTATTAATTTTTCCAACAACCTAAGTAGATTTCTCGGATCCTAGATTGTCTTTCACTCTAATCTTAAACGATCAGTCTAAAATTAGAACTTTAAGACCTTTAATAAACCAAATTAGACCTTATTACATATCTTTAAGCTTTTTAAAAACATTAAAACATCAATCCTAAGCTGGGAAATGGATTTAGCCCCACATGATCATCAAAGTATAGAAAATATGCATCTTAGGCCACATACTTTTATAGATTCGAAAATATAAGTTGAAATAATTAGTTTTAAAGTCACAAAAAAATCTTAGAAAGATTTTGGACAAGTTTTGAACTCCTAAACATGATCTAGGCATCAACATAGCTTCAAAATCCATAAACTAGCAGAAAAATCAAAGAACATTCAAAGAATATAAGTGTAAGAAGATGAACTTGATTAATTTGAAAAACAAAGGAACTAAAGTGATAATTTGAGTTAAGAAACCCCCTATGATAGTTTATAAACTCATAAATACATATTAGTTTCATTCTCCAACAAACAACAACTCAAAAACAATCTAAAACTTGAATTACAAGTGTTTGAAGCCTAAAACATCTAAGAAAAATTTAGAAAATCTAAGAAAGAAGAAAGAGATTCTTTCTTTACATTATAGATCTAATTTCTCTCAAATGTATAAGTAATTTTGTGTTTAGTCTCCTTTAGATAGGTCTAGCACATGTCCACTTGATGTCCTAAGTCAATAAAATAAAGTAAAGACACATCGTAGTTGCCAATATGGAAATTCTGTCAAGATATGCTGGTATATGATCAATACGATAGTTTGATTGAATAAATATGGCGATTCAAAGATTGTTATATATAACCAAAATTACGGCTATGAATACGGGGGTCTTGGGATGCATATGATGGTCTTTCTAGACCACCATATTGAGTTTGTACAGATCTAATTTCACCTTCTTTTTATGTATTTCTTGATTCAATATTCAGCAATCACCAATTAGGCTTCAATCCTTAAAAATAAACAATATCAATCAATAATTAAACACATTAAAATGATTTTATAGGTAAATTTACATCAATTAATGTCCAAAAACACTATGAATTTAACCTTTAACAACTCCTCCACACATAATCATTTGCTTGTCCTTAAGTAAAATAATTCATCATCAAGTTTATAATAGGATATAAAGATAGGACAATTTGATTCAAAATTAACAACACAATTATTGAAAATTTTTTCTCCATCTTTAAAAAATAAAGACTCATGGAAATGTTATATAATTGATTAATCACATCAAATTCCAAATATTTTTAACAAATTTCATGCCTCTTCAGTCTTCAACCTAAACCACAAAAATCAATTCCACATGTAAAAGGCTATATACTGTGTTTAATGCATCATCTTTTAAACACTTTTACATCCTTTGGAAATTTAAACCATAAATTAATAAATTATATAATTAATGAAATTCGAAAGTAGTTTAATTGAGAAGTCTGTTCACTCTTTTTACACGAAAGTGAACATTTTGTCTTGAGTAACCCCCGGTTACTCAATTGTGTCACAGTAACTCAATTAACTATTAATCCCACTCATAATTTCAAACGTTATATATGTATTTATTGTTTTTTCTTTTTATTTTATTGTTATTGTTTTATTATACATACATAATATTAGAAATTAGAGGAGTGGTTCTGCTTACTTATTTAACTAATCAAGTAATTTTATGTATTTATTTATTTTTTCTTTTTTAGATTAATTCTAATTTTTTTTCATTTTTTCTTTGAATGATGAAAGTTTCATCAAAGTAGTTGCAAAATTACTTAGCACATTGCATTTTATATATGGAATATCTTCTTGGGTATTAGGTATCCATTATTTAAATTATGAAATGGGTTAAAAGTATTTAGTCATTAATATGTCAAATCAATCATATAAAATTTAAACTTGTCAAAATAATTGAATTCAAAAGAAAACAAAGACAATAATAAGTAGCAAAATTGAAATCTTTTTTCACAATTTATAACCTGTGATGAAATTTATGATAAATTAAATCACTTTTGAACAAGAAAATACTCAAGTGTGATCAAGTTAAAATTCACAAAGAGCTTCTTTCTCTACATTGTAGATCTGATTTATCTCAAATGTTTGTGTGTTTTTCTGTTTATTCTCCTTTAGACAGCTCTAGTACATGTCCACTTAATGTCCCAAGTCAATAAAATGGAGTAAAGACATGTCGCAGTCATACATATGGAGATTTTGTCAAGATATGCTGGGTTGTGATCAATGTGACTGTTTGACTGGATACATAAGGCAGTTCAAAGACTGCCATATATAACCAAAATTGCAGCTATGAATCTGGGGGTCTTGGGATGCATACAATGGTCTACTAGATAGCTCCAATTTCATCTTCTTTTATGTATTTCTTGATTCATTATTTAGTAATCATCAATTAGGCTTCAATCCTATAAAATAAACAGTATCAATCAATAATTAAACACATTAAAATTATTTTATGGGTAAATTTACATCAATTAACATAAAAAAACACCACGAATTCCCTAATAATACCATTCTTATTGACCTTATTGGTGACTGCCAACTCCATAAAATAGTTTCTGAACCTACATGGTAGGATGTATATCAAAAGAATGAACATAAAATAAAATAAAAACACATACCATAGTGTTTATTGTATCTACCGCTACTTGTCAACTAAGGATGTGAGATTTGATATGTATTGTTCTAACATAGAGATAGTAGTAAGCTCAAACTCATCATCCTAAGAATTAATAAAAGAAGGATCAAAATAAAAAATAAAATGAAAATAAGTGATTACTTGATAAAGTTATGAAGCATAAATAAACAAAAAGTAAAGATGACAAAAGTTCAATAAAAACAAACCAAAAAGACAGCACAAGAAATAGCTAAAACACTACATTAGATCCTTAGCAACAATGCTAAAAATTTGGTGGAGCTATCGTCAGCTTATCAAATAATAAATACCTAACAAACCTAATGAACTATGTAGTAGGGAAGTTAAGGTCGATCCTATAAAGAATTGGTTATGTTTTTTAGGTATTATAATTGGTACACAAATAAAAAAGAAAAAAACCTCTGGAGTGATAGAATTAAAACAAACAAAAAGACAATTAGAAAAACTAAGCGTATAAAAAAAGCAACAAATAAGAAATATGGAAAGCTGAGTTGAAGATACTATTTGGATTCATGGATTACAATTGATCATCGAACTTCTAAGGATTGTGTTATGCGTAAGATGCTAGCCTATAGATATAAATAAGCTCTTACACCTAAGTTCCTCTATGTTTAGATAAGTTATATAAGATAGAAACTTATCTCTAACCACACCACAACCTAGAATAAGCTTTTTAGATTTAATGGTATGATAGCATTAAGAACTAGGGAATGACTAACTAAGGCCATGATCTCACAAGCTCAGATCATGTAGCCTTAAGAATTAGAATCCTAGGTTAATTGACTACATTTACCCACAAATTGAATTAGCCTATTGGTACTTATGGATTTCATTAATGATAATTACGAATCAAGAGCTAAATCCTAGCAATTGAAATAGAAATTAAATCTAGGGTGATCAATCCTATTAATAAGTCCTAATCCATGCATTTACTCATAATTCCATCTTAATCCTATCATAATTCACAATTCCTTTTAAAGATCCATTTAATTCTCACAATTCTAGCCCATTAATCCATAAAATATCTTTAACACAATTAAAATTAAGCTAACATACTAAAATAATCAAGAACACAATGTAAAATTTATAAGAACAGTAGAAAAAATGAAGAAATCATAAAGACAATAAAAGAATAAAAGCTGAAAAATAAGTAAATCACAATATATTAACATAAAACAAAGGTTTGACAACTATTCAATAGAACCCAAAAGAAATAGACAAGAAAATAAATTAAAATCACTAAAAAACTGTAGAAATAACAATAACATAAATAACTAACACCTAATACATTAATCTAAGGCTATAACATGGAAAGAGAAGAAAGACAATGGAAACAACATCAAGACCTAAGAAAAATACAAAGAAAATGTATTTTTTCCCAAAGAGGGATCAAAACTATTGGAAATCCTCTCATCTTATGATTATATAGGTCTCATTTGGGTTTAGAACATTTTTTACAATGAAAAGTTAAGTTTTTCTTTTTTTTCCCCCCATTTCAGGGCACTAAACGATAGTTATTAGGGACAAAAGTGGTGCCATTTGACTGGGGTCATTTAAGTACCAAAATTTGACAACTTCTGCCTGTCTTAACGTTTTCTACTCTAACTCCTTATAAACTCCTTTGATTTCCATAAAATTTGGTATGTAGACTCCTCACATGTTTCCCTTGGACCCAAAAAAATTTATGATAATCTGAGCCCTTAAGTTTCACTTAATGCATTACCAAAATCACTTGTACCAAATCTAATGCTCATCTGAGTTTGTCTTATTATTTTCTTTGTCCACTTTCGTGGATTGTCATATGACCTTCAAATTTGGTGTGGAACTTCACAAGATGATGCTATAAGTTCTCAAATTAGTTTCACACCTATTCTAGTTACAATTGTGCTCTAATTCCAAACTTTTCCATTTCAACTTCTATTTGTGTCCTAAGGTCAAATCTATAAGTAAACTCAAAAGGAACACAAATCAAGTATTTAAACATTAAAATTATGATGGAATGACATTGAAACATATATAGAAATATTTTTTAGTACTTCCATTTGAGCTGTATGAACTACTGTATCATTTATTGCATGAACACCATGTGGCTTCCTTTGATGACATTTGGAATTGTACCGAAAGCTATTTATAGTCATCTCCTCATTCAAATTGTAAGTTTCATCAAAGTTTTCTTCATAAAATTACCTCTAGTGTATTATTGATAATTGTACTTTAGTATGTGTTTTTCTAGGTATTCGGCATGTGTTTATTGTATAATAGGTTGATATTGTTGTGTTTAAGACTTATTTTGTGTGTTTTCTTAGCATAATATTTGTTATTGTTTTGTTTATGTTTGGTATTAATTTGGAGTATGTTTTCTTATTTATGTTTTAGGTTTTATGTTTTATTATTTAATTATTGATTTTGGGTTAGAATTAAATCTTATTGGTGTATTTATTTATTAAATAGGGTAAATTGAAATTGAAACTAAAAGTTAAAAGGAAGTGAAATGAAAAAAAGAGAAGCTTGAAATGAAGAATGATGATGGAATAATGAAAGCTAGAGAACTAGGGAAATAATCCAAGTATACCTTGGAATTTCACGTGAATTAAGGAATTAGTTTTGCATGGAATTAATAGTGTTGCTCCTACTGAGAGTTCGTTAATTATTGGAGATAATCAAGAGTCAACCCACTGAGCACCTACATGCGTTGACCGAGTAAGGCCAAGTCTAGCATTGGAGAGACCTTCACCCGCATGGACCAAACCTGCTTCAAGAAGCCCACCAACAAAGCTCACTCCTACGTGACTAAGCCAAGACCCACAAGGACTGGAGAGCTGGTGGACTCTTGGAGTTGCTAGACCTACATGAAAGGAGAAGCCTGGACCTACACACATGGAGCCCGTTGGCTAGCACATGGACTCCTAGAGGACTTGGACCCATTGGAGACCTGGAGCTTGGACTGGAGGCATGCATTAATTACTGCCGGGACTTAGACCTTCCGCCTAGATCCGCAAGCCCAACCCACTTGAACTTCTAAGACCCATTCGGCAGTAGCTGGGAAATAAAAGAAAAGAAGGATAGAACCCTAGTAAAGATGTAGACAAAACAAAGGGGGCATCACATAAAATAATAAGACAGTAGCCCAGAGCCACACAAGAGGAAGATGATTGGGGGAGGAAAAAATGGAGGAAAGCGCCGCTGTTCTAAACCAAACCACAAGCTTCTTCTCACACAAACTTAAGAGTTCATCAAGTTTTATATCTTCTTTTCAGATTTATTTTATTTTTATTATGTTTTACATTTACAAGAATATAAACTTGATTAAATTTCTTTCTATTATGAGTAGTTAAAATATTATTAGGATTTGTTGATTCAATTATTTGGTAACCTTTTGTTTTTGATTTAATTTTAGGAATATTTTTGTTGTTTATTGAGCTTAAACCCTATAATAAATCGAGAGAGTGAGTTAAGTAATTTGTGTCAGATGTATAATGAGAGTTAGCATTTAATAGACCTATAGATAAAAAGGTATTACTTTATTAGGAAGAGATTTTAATAAATTGATATATTGCCTATAGGATAGTTTCATACCTAGTTGAATGTTTAGGAAAGACTTTGCATGTCGAGAGATCCCAATGTTAATCCTAAATTTATTTAACTAGTGACATTTAGTTGCACCTTGAGAGAGGGTAGCCAAAATATTAGGAAATCTTGAGCCAAATATAAATTAGATCAATTAAACCAAAGGGAAACAAATATGGATAACAACAAGTTCAATTCTTGAATCTTGTTTTTCTCTGAATTTTCATTTGTAGTGTTGGCGATTAATTGTGTTACTCGCTTTTGCTTCCAATTCATTTTTAGTTTACTTATTTATTTTTTGTTTTATTTTTTAAATTGATTTCTGTAACAAAGTATAAGCCAAATTGATAGGGTATCTAAATACAATCCTCATGGGATCGATATCTGTTCTTTACTATAAGTAAGACCCATATACTTGCAATTTTGAGTGTAAAACTAATGGTTTTTGTTTTACCATTAAGTAACCAATCAACAAGTCTTTTTAGTGCCGTTACAAGGCATTGTTTTTTTTAGTATCTTGTTTAGTTTTTTTTACTTTGATTTAATAGTTTTTGATACTTTTCATTTTGTGTTTATAGGTGTATGAACACAAGGAGTATGAGGTGGTCCAAAGAACTTAGTAACGTAAGGATTAAAGGAGTAAAAGGAAATGATTTTTTTTGACACAGTGACAACTCTTCAAGCACAACTTTTAGTGCTTAGTGAGAAATTAAGTAACTTACAAGGTACATGTTCCTCTTTTATTAGAACTGTGCAGTTTTAAGGTGAATTATGTGAACAAGACAATCATGATACAACTAATTACTTTTTGATGGAGTCATGAGGATTTGAGTAAGTAAACTATATGGGGGCGCAAATAAGGGGTAACAAGACTTATTCTAATGTTTATATTTCGGGGTGGCAAAACCACCCAAATTTTTTATGGAATACTAATAACGTAAGTGGCCAAGTGAGAGAATAAGAACCTCTAGGATTTCAATAAGATTGTCTTGGGCCTTTTGAGAAAAAGAAAGACAAGGTGATAGATGTGTTATGCTCTCAGTTTGCAAGAATGGAGGAGAGTTAGAAGCGGATAGAGCAGAATCAGAAGCCAATGGATGAGAATCAGAAGTGAATGGGGGCCATGTTTGATCAAATGACCCAGAACAATGCTTCATGTATCCATAACTTAGAGGTATAGATAGGTCAAATTGCTAATATTTTCTTTTCTAGACTTGCAGATAGCCTACCAAGCCATACTAAAGTAAATCCAAGGGAGCAGTTATAGGCCATCACAATTATCATAGGAAAGGAAGAACAAGATACAATGAAGAAGGTTGAAATCTAAAAGGAGGTGAGCTAAGATAAGGAAGAAGAAGAGCAAGAGCCACATAGTGATAACTTGGAGAACGAGTTGTGGCTAAGCACGCTGAAGCTTGAAGCTATTAATCAGGATGACAAGCCTCCATATTTATTGCCTACACCACTACAGAGACCATCTTAGGAGAAAGGCTATGTTTAGAAAGGAGAGTGGATGTTGGAAGTATACTTCAAGGGAAGTTGTTTCAAGCTCATTATGAAGTTTGAGCATGCTTCTTGTGGGGCTCAAAAATCAATTTAACAATGGATAATATTGATGTGATAAGGGTCAAGTTGATGACCTTAAATTAGCATGTTTTTTTTTAATTTGTTTGTCATTGTGTTTAATGTAGTTTTGCTTTGATTTGATCGTATTTAGTTTGCTCTTGAGTTTGTTTGATCTTTAACTTGTTTTTCCTTTTGATCTCTTCGTGTTTATGTGACTTGATGATTGCGTAAAGCTTGAAGGTTTATTGTGCATCATAGCTTATGGAGAAAAAAAAGAAAGAAGATTTCCTACACCTTGGAATAACGGACACCAAGATAAGCCCTTCTAACCCTTAATCTCTTTGTGTTTTGTTTTTTATGTGTGTTTGTTGAGTTTTGTTGTTATGCTTTCTTTTAGCCTTATGGCACCAAAGAGGGGGTGAATTGGGTGTTTAAAAGTTCTTGCGGAAATAAGAAACTTTAAATACCTTAGGGCAATCTAAACAATATGAAAAATTTAACAAAAAATTCAACCTATATGGAACGTAAATTGTTATGCCAATATCAATAAAATTCAAACAACAGTAAAGCAAACACAAATGCACAAATATAAAAGAGATAAGGGAAGAGATGAACACCAAGATTTATAGAGATTCGCTACCCTAAAGATAAACTAGGTCCTCTCTCGAACTACTTGTTAGAAATTCACTAACAACTAATCTTACTTTAATTAGGCGAAGACTCACCCTTACAACAATCTTGGTTAAATGCCAAGAGGAACCTTTACAACAATCTTAATTCAAGGCCAAGAGGAACCTATCCAACAATCTTCATTCAAGGCCAAGAGGGAACTTTACCAATCTTGATTCAAGGCCAAGAGGAACCTATCCAATAATCTTAAATTCTAAGGTTAAGAGGAACTTATCACAATCTTACATAAATAGGTGAAGAGTAACCCGTCCAATACAATCAAATTATATACTTTTTGTCCCACACGGATAGCCCCTAAACCAAGCACCCTTAAGCTTGAACACAAGCTTATATAGCTTCTTGAACCTTGATCAAAATCAATACATGATAAGGGCTCAAATACAACTAATGCAATATGGAATGTTCAATGCACGATTAAGGCCTAAACTAATCCAATTCACAAACAAGGATTAATGCAATCCAAATCTTCTTTATCTTAGGTGAAGAGCATCCTATCAAATCTATTTTAAAGGAAAAGAGTAGCCTATATCATAATAAAAAATTAATACAAATTAATTCCCCTAAATTATGTAACCAAGTACACCTTCAATGGTGTTTCACTAAGCAGCATGCAATAAAACCAATTCTGAAAATTCTAGAGGCAAAACAAAATTATAACAAGCCTCCTAGCACACCAATAGGTCATAATCAATCAGATTGAAACGTTGAAAACATGACTAATGCATTAAAAATATCAGATTCAACCTATATGAACACAAGCTGTCAAATATATATGCAGTCTTAAAGTTTCAGTCTATAAACACATGAATTTAATCAATGAAATGAGGTAAATTAAATTCAATAAACCTATTGCCACATCAATCTATATTTTAGCAATAAATTGTAGTAGCAAATACAATTTTAGCATATCAATTGAATGATCAAAATCAAGCACAAAGCTAGAATGCTCAAACCTAGACAACTTTGAGCAACCTACAAAGATTAAGCTTAAGCAAACAATAGAATCAATTAAAAATGAAACAAAAATACTAGCACACCCATAGGAATTTAAGCAACTCAAAAAAATAAAGTTTCACACCCAGAAACTGATTAAAATCGAAAATCAAAGTGTTCAAAAGGAGCTGTGTAGAAAACTTGACAGTTTTGATAGTTTTGAGCACTTTATGTTCTTTGATCTCAAACACACGATTTGAGTGCTTAAAAATTGAAGTAAAAGATCCTATGCAATTTTGAGACCTTAAGAAAAAAGTGTATGATAATTTTAAATCAATAAAAATGGTTTTTCTAGCTTAAAATTGAAGAACACATAAGTTCAGAAAAGTTCAATCAGAACAGAGACAATTTTGGAGTGTTGATCTTTAAAAGCTCAATGCAAATGAAATAATGAATCATAAGATGAATTGAAAGCTTTTTTAGTTTCTTCTATACCTAAACAAACTAGAAAAACAAAATTTACGGCCCAAGAAACTAATTTAAAACTTTAAAATATGAATTGAATAAAGGTTGTACAGAAAATAAAGAAAGCTTTTAGAGTATAAGGATTTGATCTTTGTAATGTTGTTTTCAGGACATCTTAACTTGTTAAAATAGTTTAGGAATGTTATATATAGTGTTGGGAGAGATTTGGAGTTGTTAGAAACAAAAACTAGTCTTTTGGGAGGTTAAAAAGTCATTTAGTCCAAAAATCCAAAACTAGCTATTGGAGTCTGAGTTATTAACGGCGCCCTATGGGATCATCGACAACGTTGTTGTTCATAGAACACACTGCCGTTGATGCTCCTAGACAGGGGGGATAAACAACCCTTCAACAGGGTGCCATTAATGAAGATCACCCCGTCGTTTATGCCAAGAAAACATGAGAAAAACACTTTAAACCAACTCCAAAATGTTCCAAATAAATTTCTAATATTACACAACACTTCAAGCAAGTTTTAAAGCATAATTGAAGGTTATTTAAATCATCAAAACATTTCAAAAAATTGAAAACATAAGAATTGCCTTGATTATGAAAACTTTTCATTTTAACCAACTTGAAAACCTTTTCAATCAATTCTTAATTCATAGATAAACCAAA
>JAOXYD010047803.1:0-13449 GCA_028565735.1 Pinacopodium congolense | reverse complement strand
ATCTTTTGAAAGAATAAATTCTTTTTTATGTTTATACCTATTCTTTACTATAAATCAATAATGTATATTTAAATATAAATTTATTTATAAAAGATATTTTGTGGTTACTATATATTTAATTTAATAAATTTATCCATGAATTATTTCCTTTCAATTAAATACTTATTAAGTCTAAAATTTTAATATCCTTTGAAGAGAGTATAATATAGAATTAAATATTTGTTAACTAAACTTAAAAGTCATTATACAGTACTTTCTAACAAATTATGGTATATTAATTACATGTTATTTTTATAAGAAAAAAATTAATCTTACTCAAACGAAATTTAGAAGATTAGTCACTACATTAAAAAATTTTAAAAGTTAGACATTAAATTGAAAATTTTTAAAAGATTACTTACTAAATTAAAATTTTTTAAAGATTTAGGTTATCAATGTGGATATCCACATGAACTTTTTTACCACTTAGATGTCCATGTGGGAAAGTTTAGTAGCCACACCAGCATGAGTTTAAAATTTTTACCTTAATTAATTAATTTTTTTAAAATTAATCACTTAATTAAAAATTTTAAAGATTTATCACTCAACTGGAAAAATTCTAAAAGGTTACTCACTTGTCTATTTATTATCCCTTTAGAAAAGTAAGGGATACTTTAGTAAATTTTAGTGATAGGTTTTCATAAAAGTATTTTAGTGATTTAGATAATAAATTTGTAAATAGGACAAAACAGTAAATTTAATAAAAAAACATAACATGAAAAATTTTATTATTTATTATTTATAGATTATTTAAGTTTAATCAAAATTTATAATATTTAGGTATTGATAATAAATTAGAGAGGCAGGCTAGATTGAATAAGAAGTTCAGAGTTTTTTCAGATATCATATAAAGGTTAATTAGAATATACCATATTATGTGAATTTTTGTGCATATATGAATATTATGAATTTTGTATGAATTATGGGATTGAATATGCCTATTATATGTATTTTGTGTAATTTCTGTATAATGTGATTATGTGTGAAATATGATATTAAAATGTATCATGTTACGTGAATTTTATTTAATTTGTGAATAATTCAGAATTTCTGTGAGTTGTGAATAAAAAAATATAAATCTTGTGCAAAATGTGAAAAATATGTATATAATCACGTGATGAATTTTGTAATAGATTTTTGGATGGTAAAAATATGAAAATTTTGTAAAAGTTGTTGATAATTATTTTATGAATATGATACATTGATAGAAATTATAGTTAAACCATAACGATATTAAGTTATGGATATACAATGACGAAAGAAAGTGATGTGACATAATAATGTTGAGCTTATGAAATATTAAGAGAATATAAAGAGATCCTAGTTAGTGACTTTTCTAGATAAAATATATTTGATGGTTATGATATTTATGTGATAAGATTAAAATTGATTATTAGGTACATGCTAGAATATTTCAAGAATAAGGATGTCTTTAGTAATTTATATTTGGTATTTTGAGAGTAGAGAATGCTTTTAAGAGTAAAAAATGTCCTGAAATATTGAATCTCATCACAGTAAATCATACAAAATATTTTTAGGAGTAAAAATACCTAAGATATTTCTAGGAGTAAGAAGTATTCTATATTGTTTATTTAGTGACAGACTAATAGGTATAACTCTATTAAATTAAATAAGACCCTAAAATTAGGAAAGAATCAAATTGAAAACATAAAAAAAAATTGATTGGAAATAAATATAAATACACACTATTAAATAAATCGTAAAGTAAATATATGATGTGATGATTATGTATAATTTATTTATATTTATATGCATTTCATATTGCATAACAAGTATATTATGGTTATTCTTTATTGAGTTAACAACTTAGTTCTTGTTATATATATTTTTCAGGAGACATTCCGTAGATTCTTTATATTCTAGATTTTGACTCATGTTTTGATAGAGTGAATTAGGTGAATCAAATGGTCACAAGAAGTTATAGGAAGAAGTTTCAGTATAGAGTAGTACTATTTTGATAATTTATTTTCTTTATTATTACCACTTAAATTTATAGCATTTGAGACAATTTATTTGGATTATTTTAATATTGGAAATTGCAAATTTATTTAATAAATATTTTTCCTTTTTTCTTGAATCAATTATTATTGAATTATATAATTTGTTTCATTGAATTATTGAAATTGATTTATGAACAGTTTAGAATTTATATATTTTTTAATTTAAGAATTTAATTGAAGAATTAGAAATATTATAATTTAGGAGTTATTTGGTTGAGTTTTAAGTTTTAGTTTTCTATATCTGTTTTTTAAATACAAAAATTAAAAAATATAAAAGTCAAAAATTAATATATAAATACAACAAAAAAGTAAAAAAATAAAAATACACTAAAATAAAAATTATAAATAAAAAAGAACTAAAAGTTTTCTTAAAATTTAACGTCCTCTTAAACTTGAGATGAAGAACTAGAAGAATGGGGTATTAGACATAGGTCGTCGTGGTGGAACTTCGGCGTTTTCCAGGGGGATTTGATGTGCAATTAATTGAGCGTAATTCTAATTTCACTGTTTTTTTTTCCCCCTCAAGTATTCTCTTCTTAGCCATTCCTTTGAATTCGAAAACTAAAAGAAAGAATGACTGAAAGGGAAAACAAGAAACCAGGCGTACAAGATGAGGTGGTGGCATGTAATCAAGAATTTGTGGGTTGTCAAGAAAAGGCTATCTTGGAAAGCTCGTCTCTTTTGCCATCTTGCTTTAACTAATTTTGGAAGGTTAGTTATTAAATTAAAAAATTTTAAAAGTTAGACATTAAATTGAATAGTTTTAAAAGATTACTTATTAAATTAAGAAATTTTAAATATTAAAGTTTGTCCACGCGAATATCCACATGAACTTTTTACTACTTAGATGTCTATATGGCAAAGTTTAGTAGTCTTACTAGTATGAATTTAAATTTTTACCTTAATTAATCAAAATTTTAAAATTTAATCATTTAATTAAATTTTTTTAAAATTTAAAAAATTCTAAAAGGTTACTCACTTGTTTATTTATTATCCCTTTAGGAAAATAAGGGATACTTTAGTAAATTTTGTTGATAGGTTTCATAAAAGTATTTTAGTGATTTAGATAATAAATTTGTAAATAGGAAAAAATAGTAAATTTAATAAAAAATAACATAACCTGAAAATTTTTATTATTCAATATTTTTAGATTATTTGAGTTTAATCAAAATTTATAATATTTAGATATTGGTAAGAAATTAGAGAGGCAGGTTGGATTGAATAGAAAGTTCAGAGTTTTTTTAGATATCATGTAAGGCTTAATTAGAATATACCATATTATGTGTATTTTTGTGCATATATGAATATTGTGAATTTTGTATGAATTATGAGATTGAATATGCCTATTATATGTATTTTGTGTAATTTTATGTATAATGTGATGGTGTGTGAAATATGATATTAAAATGTGTCATGTTACGTGAATTTTGTTTAATTTGTGAATAATTTAAAATTATGTGAGTTATGGATTAAAAAAATATAAATACTGTGCAAAATATGAAAAATATGCATATAATCATGTGATGAATTTTGTAATAGATATTTTGATGTTAGAAATATGAAATATTTGTAAAAATTGTTGATAATTATTTTATGAATATGATTATGCATTGATAGAAATTATAGTTAACCACAATGATATTAAGTTATGGATATACAATGATCGAAAGAAAGTGGTGTAGCATAATAATATTGCACTTGTGAAATATTAAGAGAATATAAAGATATCCTAATTAGTAGCTTGTCTATATAAAATATATTTGATGGTCATAATATTTATGTGATAAGATTATAATTGATTATTAGATATATGCTATAATAATTCAGGAATAAGGATATCTTAATAATTTATATTTGGTATTATGAGAGTAGAGAATGCTTCTAAAAGTAAAAAAAATCTTGAAATATTGAATCTCATCACAGTAAATCATACAGGACATTTTTAGAAGTAGAAATACCTAAGATATTTTCAAGAATGAGAAATACCTACTATAGTTTATTTACTGGTAGACAATTAAGTATAACTCTATTAAGTTAAATAAGACCCTAAAATTAGGAAAGAATCAAATTGAAAACATAAAAATAAAAGAATTGATTGGAAATAAATATAAATATACACTATTAAATAAATTGTAAAGTAAATATATGATGTGATGATTATGTATAATTTATTTATATTTATATGCATTTTGTATTGCATAATGACTATATTATAGTTATTCTTTATTGAGTTAATAACTTAGTTCTTGTTAAATACATTTTTCAGAAGGCATTCAATAGATTCCTTATATTCTAGATTTGGAGTCATGTTTTGATAAAGTGCATTAGGTGAATCCAATGGCTACAAGAAGTTATAGGAAGAAGTTTCAGTATAGAGTAGTAGTATTTTGATAATTTATTTTCTTTATTATTACCACTTAAATTTATAGCATTTGAGACAATTTATTTGGATTATTTTAATATTGGAAATTGCAAATTTATTTAATAAATATTTTTCCTTTTTTCTTGAATCAATTATTATTGAATTATATAATTTGTTTCATTGAATTATTGAAATTGATTTATGAACAGTTTAGAATTTATATATTTTTTAATTTAAGAATTTAATTGAAGAATTAGAAATATTATAATTTAGGAGTTATTTGGTTGAGTTTTAAGTTTTAGTTTTCTATATCTGTTTTTTAAATACAAAAATTAAAAAATATAAAAGTCAAAAATTAATATATAAATACAACAAAAAAGTAAAAAAATAAAAATACACTAAAATAAAAATTATAAATAAAAAAGAACTAAAAGTTTTCTTAAAATTTAACGTCCTCTTAAACTTGAGATGAAGAACTAGAAGAATGGGGTATTAGACATAGGTCGTCGTGGTGGAACTTCGGCGTTTTCCAGGGGGATTTGATGTGCAATTAATTGAGCGTAATTCTAATTTCACTGTTTTTTTTTCCCCCTCAAGTATTCTCTTCTTAGCCATTCCTTTGAATTCGAAAACTAAAAGAAAGAATGACTGAAAGGGAAAACAAGAAACCAGGTGTACAAGATGAGAAGGTGGCATGTAATCAAGCAATTACAACGCTAAACAATTTCTGGGTTGTCAAAGAAAAGGCCATGTTGGAAAGCTCGTCTCTTTTGCACTACTTCCTGCGTAGCCAAAGCTTATTGAATGCTCATGTTTTGTTTTTCTGGGTTGTTGCTGCGGAAGGAAGGTTAGAATCAGAAATTGTTTTTTGTATACCTTCTGGTGCATGGTTGTATATCACTTTGCATTTAGGAACTGAAACTATTTTGTGTTTTAAACCGATTTCAGAAAACAAAAAATTGCAGTGAGGATCAGGCAAATATATATGTGCATAGGACTGACCACATTGTATTCTGCTACAACCATACTGGCCCATTGCTCAAGGTAAATCTTAAAACATGTCTAAAAGGGACTCACGCGAGCTTCTTTCCCTTTGAAGACAAAATATGAATAAATTTCAATTTAGCATAAAACATAAAACATGGTGTCCTTCAATTTATTTATCAAAAATTATGATGAGAATTTAGCTGGGACAAAAAGTTATGTTGTAGCTAGTAGCCCCAGAACATGAGTATAGTGGCGGATTGTTGTCACCGGGATAGACGTGTGCTGTACCACACAACTGCTTGAAATACTGTGTGTATGTAAAATTAGGCGCACAATTCCCTATTCTGTCGCAAGCACTATGGCATCCAACGTACCCACCATCCTTGTTGGTGGCTATTAAGAAAGATGGACACACGTTGCGAATAGCTCCAACACAGTCCACCACAGGACACGACCCTCCGCCCACCAATGACCCGCCATGCTCTTCGATCCGGACCGCTATGTTGTGCCCATGGATCAAGCTGACTTCGTATTGGACCACGCCTTGGTTTATGTCAAAGTTGAGTTGGGTTACAGGGTAACTTGGATGGGGGCCTAGACACAAGACAGCGCCCGTCCTGCAATCTCCAGTTTCGCAGGAGAAGTAATAAGAGGTGTTGTAGGAGCATTTAGTTGGGGCCCATATGCTACCTTTCCAAGGATCGGACATGGTGAGTATTTCAAGGGTTCCGGGTCCGTTTTCAGGATTTGGGTCGTCGTCAGATGGACTAGAGGCGAGCCACAGAGAGCGCTGGCAATTGTTCAGTATTTTGAAGGTTATTTCTGAATATGCACCTGTAATGGCAGAAGCGTTAATCTAAGGCAGCAACTGATTAACACCATATTATTTCTCATCATGCGTCGTATGCTCAAAGAGATTACTCAACTTGGTATGATATGCTTTTTTGAAAAGAAGGGCATCGAACTCCATGTTTATTTTGCTAATGGATCTTTGTATGTGTATTAGACGTTATCTGCATATAGAATGACAAGGGAGATGCACAGAGAGGCAGATTACTAACCTGACGCAACCAGCGAGAAGAAGGTAATTAGGAGACTGAGAAAGGATTTGTTAGCCATTGAATATTCAAAGGACAGACACGAGAGGCTATTATAAGGCAAGTGAAAGAACAATAACACGAACAAAAAGCAATGCTAAGCCATTAATTGCTTTTGGAATAGTTTTGGCTTCTTCATACCAAAAAGATGTTGCATTTAATATATTACTTGGTTTATTTTGACTAATTGGATATCAGTGTTATTTTTTAATAGTTTCCTAAAAAATTCTAATCACATCTAAAGAGTTTGAACTCTAAACCTTTGTACAAAATAAAACTTCTATAATGATCAATTTTAAGTATATTATTTATGCTTGTTTTCGATTGTAAGATCATTAAGGAAATAGCTTCTTCTATTTAAAAATTATTGTATTACTTAATTGATTAAAAACATCTTTATTTTTGTTGGAACAAGTAAGATTTTAATATAAAGTTTAATGATAATAAAACATGTTTCTACTAATATTTTCATCCTTAGTAATATTAGTAACTTGATATGTGAAAAATCAAGATTGTAAAGTGAACAAAAGATCTAATTGAATTAATTGAGTAATTAAAGAAAATGAATAAGATGGAGCATATATTCAACTTAAGAAAGTTTCTAGGGAATTGAAATGAAGGACAACAAATAAGGAGAAATTAAGCATATAAAATATTTAAGCAAATCATTATAGTATTTCTTCTAAATCTAACTTGGTCATTTCAATAAATCAGAAGCTCGATCATTGTATGATCATTTACACTTAGGGTATATTAAATAATTTTTTCATAAATAAAAGAAAATATAGAAACGTAAAAAAAAACTCTTTTGATATATGAGAACTTTTGAAATGTTTTTATATCAAGTTTTTATTAAAAAAACGTGTTTTTACCCTATTTTAGAGTTGGGTCGACCTTTGTGAGAGTTTTGAGATATTTTAGATAAAATCACTATACATTAGTTGACTAATGTGTCATATTGGTCAGCCGTGTCCTTAAGAGAAAGAAAATAGTGTACTAAGAGTGTGTAACTGCATTGACCAATGTGTCATATTGGTCGACTAGATTCCTTGAGAGAAAGAAAAATGGTGTACTAAAAGTGTATAATTGCATTGGTCGCTAGATTAGTCGATTAACGTGACAATGTGATTGAGTCTTACTATTTTTATTAGCTATTGTAATGGCTAATTTTTTTAACCAAATATTTTGGGTTGTTTTGATTATAAATAAACCACTTTGAATTTAGGAATAACATTGGCATACTAGAGAATTGCTAAAAGTCTTGAGAGTCTAAGGAGAACATAGACGCATTACATGACATATATTAAGACTTTGTTCACTAGTGTAAGCAAGAGAGAAATGTTTTGAGTTGTATGATTATATGATTATTTTAATTGGAGAAATTTTTTAGGATACATTTTATGATATTTTTCTTGATTGTGAAAAAGATTTATAAAGGGTTTTTCTTCATCTACAATAAAACAAGACATCTATAAGTATTCTTTTTCACCTGTGGCAAAGATGATATTGTATGGAAGGTTCCTCTTGACACAGTAAAGGAAGAAAATGATAGATTCCCAAGTGGCATTTAAGTATTAAAAATTAGTTTCAAAAGGGGTCTCATTCATTACATATGAATTTCTAGTGAAATTTAATCAAAGATCTCTATAGTATAATTTAATTTACTTTATAGTCAAGGAAGCTAAAGCACATGTGGACCCTACTTTTTATGGAGAAAATTACCTTTCTTTGAAGATTATGATGAAATACTTCCCTTTAACCTAAGGAGTTGATCTTTAGGGTGTTTTGGGGTATAGACCTTATGTCCAAATGAAATCTTTAAAGAGAGACATAGTGGAGACTAAGGTACTAAAGGATATAAGTAAAACAATAAGAATAGGATACTAATTGCATTTAGTAGCAAGACTTACTACATTGAATAATAAGAATAAATTAAATACAGTATCAAGGCATGTAATAGCTCAAGAACATACACTTAAATAACTTATAAAAGAACTATTCAAGTGAAAGAGAGTGAAGTGAGCATTTTTATGCATCGGTATGTATTATTTTATATAGAACATAATTAATTAAGTTTTGTCATGTATGTTTATTATATCATCAATATTCTTAAAATTCTTGATAAGACACATTAATTTTGAATTTTTAAGAAAAATCCTTAAATCTTAACCAAAAGTTTGAAAGAAAAAGGTGATGGCCATACAAGAAGTCAAAGATTTGAGTATCTTGTCATTAGAAGAACTAATTGGATCACTCCTGACCTATGAGATAATAATGAATGAATTTTATGAAAAGAAAATAGCTCTAATAAGAAAAGATGTGTTGTTCAAAGTCTTAAAAGATGAGAAAATTTATTATGAGAAGACCTCTACAAGTAAGAATGATAAAGATGACATAAAACTCATCAAAAAGAAATTCAGTAAGTTCTTAAAAGATAACAAGAACAAACAATTGAAGAAGAAAAAGAAAAAGAACAAACTTCTTAAGGCCACATAGGATAACATTATTAACTAGGAAAGTGAAGAATCTAAAAATGTTATCGCAAGTGTGTGATTTATAACCAATAATGATGTGGTAATTTCTTATTAAAATTTTTGTGATAATAATGATAATTATAATGTTGAACTTTTATATATTGAGTTTGTTAAATACCTAGAGGTTATGATTTTGAAAAGGAAGAACATATCTTCCAAGTATAAACAAGTCCAAAAGACTCTTAGATACATACACGATTGAAAATGGAAAATTGAATATAATGTGCATGACATGATAAAATTTAAAAGCGATGGTTGTTGCTAATGACAATAAAGATGATTTCTCACATGAGATTGGGACATTGAAAAAGAAGGTCAATATTCTTAAAGCAACATTATCTGAAATCAATATTCTTAAAGAGACATTATCTAAGTTTACCTTAGGGAGTACAAAATTCAATGGCATGATTAAAATCCTGAAGAAATCAAATGATGAGAAATAGAATGTGTACTCTTATAAAAGTGCTTTGCCCAATGCTAAGATAATTTTGTAAAGGAAAATCATGTTTATAATGATGAGTTATTGCTTAAGTCAAAACTTTAGCATATAGCATTCAATTATAGACATGAAAACTTCAATAATTATGCATCATCTTTTAGATTTCAAGTTAAAAAGAAATTTCATGCATTTATATATGATTTACATTCTAAACTTAGAAGATATAATTCACAAGAAAACCTAGACAAAATTTTCATGCAAGGCCACACCAAAAGAGCAAGTAATAGTCTTCCCATTCATATAGTTCTCTTTATCATCAAAATGGCATGAGATAAATTCATTATCATCTTACACCTTATAAGAAAAAAAGAAGCATGACATTTTCTCAAAATCACTATAGGTCATATTTTTAGAAAAAGTGCATGTCATATGATAATTTATATGCTAGACGTTTCCATTACAAAGAAATAGCTACTTATTCCCCACAGATCTAAAAGTGAATATTAAATCTCCCACCTCATCCATCAAGACCTAAAAACGCATTAAGATATACCCTTGTATGTCTTTCTCACTTAACACTAATACTTTAAATTTCCATATGTTATATGTTATTTTTTTATATAAAAGAGAGTAAAATAAATTAAATAAATAATTAAGGTTCTAATAAAAGGAGAAACATATCCCAAAATAAGACACTACTTGAATAGAAAATGGTTCTTAAATCAAAAACTAGGTGTTAACTGCTCATCATCTCTAAGGCAAAGTTAACAAGGAAGTCTATCAATAACGAGTTCAATAATATTTGTATCATGTTGCATTAAAATTTCAAAATAAACTTTTTTAGTTTAACTGCTAGTACCTTTTCATAATTAAGAAATAATTTTAATCAACATATAAAATAATGAGTTTATATATATTCATCTTTTCAACGGAAAGAAAGATTAGAATTAATTCTCTCTGAGAATGATTTGGGTTTTCATTCAATAATGCAACTTATTGACTCTTAAAAAGAACGAGTAACTAAACCTTGTAGGAATATTTCCAAGAACAATGCAACCATTGCGCCTTTAGAAATCACATATTTTGTGCGTCCTTTATCACAAAAATAACTGTGGAAACTTGCGTATCACCATGCACTGTGGTCGAGCTGCATTCCATTGGAATACTTCGTGCCAAGAATTTGCCGTGGGACTAACCATTCATGTGAAACAAATTTCAACCATGGTTTTCTGATTTTAGCGTTTGTACAAAAATTCAGAGAGATTGGTGTAAATATTTTAACTTTCAAGCATTAAAAAATAATAAAACACAATAAAAAGGATTGTAAGTGAAAAAAGCAAGAAAATCTCAATATTTGAAATTATTCAAATTTCTCATTGTATTTTGTTTAAAAATAAAATGATGTGTTGCATTTTTTGTTTATGTCACTCCATGAGCATCTTTTGCCCTATAATCTGAAAATTATGTGGGACAAAAGGTTATATGGATTTCTTTAGGGGCCTTGCATTTGTAAATTGGAGGGCTAAAATCCGAAGGATAAATATGGGCTAGAGGACAAAGCTGCTTCGCTCTTTGATTTATGTAGTCAGTACCACGACACTGCCTTAACACATCGCATGCACTGTTGCACCCAACGTAATGTCCGTCCTTGTTCTTGGCCACCAAAGAAGCTGGACATATGTTCCCAATGTCTTGAACGCAGTCCACTTTCGGGCACGGCCCCGACCCCCCTTCCACCAACGTCCCACCGTACGGTTCGATCCGGACCGCCACGTTATGGCCGTGGGTCAAGCTCACCTCGTAATTCACCACGTTATTGTTGACACCCATGTAGAGTAATGTCACAGGGTAAGCTGGTGGTGGACCTTGACATATGTCTTTTCCTGTTCCGCAGTCGCCCGTATCGCATGAAAAGCGACTGGTAATGGGGTCGCTTCTGCACTTGGTTCTTGCCCATATGACACCGTTCCACGGGTCCGACACTAACAGGCTTTCTAAGCTACCCGGGGGGTTCCCGACGATGTAATCGCCATCGGAGGGGCTGGCAGCGAGCCACAGGGTCTCCCGACAATTGTTCTCGAACCGGAAGAATACGTCAGAATAAACACCTGTAAGAAAAATGGAGGGATTTGCTTATTAGATTTATCAGTCTCAAGACCTTACCAGTGAACGTCACTTACTTGGATCATGTAAACACAAGAGTTAAAACAAAAGTTATTGTCATGTTACTAAGGATTCGACAAGAACAGAACCTGATATGGCCAAAGAGAGGAGGAAGAGTTTGAGAATTGATCTGGAGGCCATTGGATGTTCCTTTGCTTGGAATTGCTCAGGTAAGTATTGGAAATAAATAGTGATTGGTATCATGAACTAATAATGATGGAACTTGAATCTGATATTTTTTGTAAGTTACAAAATTTTAATGTTATGAAATCACAATATTAATTATTACGTTAAAGGGTAATTAATCTTATATTTATTGCATTTATCAAAGGCATAATATTTCAATCCCCATTTTATGGTAGGTTAATTAGATTAAATACAAATGAATCTAATAGGAAAAGGATGAGAACGTACAGCTCATTTTTCTTTGTGGATTTATTTGAGGGAGTTTTGAGAAGAAAGGCATAGTTACTCGACTTTTCATATGTTTACTTGAAAGTGCCGAAAGCAGATTTTTAATGAAAAATCTTCAAACTGAAACGTACCCAACTATTCTTTGATTAATTGCATCCGCTCTCTATCTTAAATTATGAGGGTATCACCTGGAAAAAATAACGCATTTTTCATATCGAAATTTTAAAACTGACATGACGATTAACCCAAGAATCTCAAAACTAAAATTAATGGATTGAGATTTCGTGTCTCCTTGAACTTAATTCTAAAATCGGTTCCAGAGTGAATTTGTATTACTGAAAAGAAGCACCTTTTTTTTATTTTAAATTTTCTTCTTCAAAATGGTGTTACAGCATTGCCCTTTATCCTCGATTAAATCAAGGCCATTTCTTACTTTAATTTGACCTGAACAATACAATCTTATTTAAGTATGTATTGCTATTATATTACTAACATACTTCAATTCACCCCTTCTTTGAACTCCATCAGAACCGAGCCTAAGAAATTCAAAAATTTCAAAGGATATCTTTTACTTCTTTCCCTAAAGAATGGAGTCCTAGTTATGTACACTTACTAAAAGTAAGAAAGAAGGAACAAAATCTCTTGCCCCAACTGTTTCAACTAATCAAAACAACTGCATAATATAATATTTTATCTATTTCAAATTGAATTCTATTACGTTTATCCAAAGTTTTGAATGTCGTTTTTGTACTGGTACTGGTATTATATTTATTTTTAAAATAGTATTGTACTGATACCGGTTAATACTGATATTATTTTGAATAATTTTTTAAAATTATAAATCAGTCTCTAAATTTTATAAAATTTATAAATAGTCCATAATTATATTTGTAATGAAAAATAAGAATTAAACATTTAAATTCAAAAGATTAAAATACAAAATTTTCTTTTTTTCAAAATTTTTTTAAATAATTTTTTATTTCCGATACCAACCGGTAAGGTATATTCTAGTCAGTACTGATTAAAATGGCCGGTATCAATCAATATTTAAATTCGATACGGTACAAGTCATTTTTGTTCTATTTTTCGATCAGTATGATGGGTGCTGGCTAGTACGAAACGGAATTCAAAACTCTACTTTTACCTTAAGTTTAAAAAAATTATAACCATTTTTTTCCCAACAATAAAACATGAAACCAACCTTATTAAGAAGCAATAAAAACTACGAGGAAAGGATGGGCATGCATTGTAATCAAGGAATAACTTTTCGTATCGTACTGGCCGGAAAACGGTATGAAAAGTTTGAAATCGGTACCGGATTCAAATATCGGCCGGTACCGGCCAATACCGGCCGGTACCGGTGACCGGAAAAAAATAATTAAAAAAAAATTTT
>JAOXYD010047783.1:0-13451 GCA_028565735.1 Pinacopodium congolense | reverse complement strand
AAAATTTTTAAGTTTGGAAATAAAATTATGAATAATAAAACAACGATTATGGTTAAACCGGTGGTTAAACCGTAACCAGCTGTTTTCAAACCGTAACCGTAACCGTAACTGACTGTTTTCAAACTGTAACTTAAACTGTAAACTGACGGTTATGTTAAAGTTTATAGATTTTTATAAATTATAACCGGTGGTTATATGACCGTAACTGGTGATTTATTAACTGTGGTCAGGTCTACGATAATAGAGCATTTCACAATTAGGTGGGGAGTCGGTTTGTAGGAGAAAAGAAATGGTGGGTAATGTGAGGTTTTCAGTTTGCCTTCGTCATTGAATTATGGCATGAAGGCAAACTTAAGGAGTCATTTGGTATTACTGTTGGTTGTAATTTTTAGTTGTAATTTTTATATATTTATATTAATTTTTGTGTATTAGCCTCGATTTTTATACTATATTAGTATGTTGTCTTTTTCGATTAATATGTTTAACCAAATAAAAAATTAAAATACAAAATCAAAACCATACTAAACAAGTCCTAAGCAATGGCTTTTTTTTGGAAATAGAATGTGAAATGGGCACCTAGCTCTATATCATCTATTTCGGCACTATAGTGTCGACTTAGGCTTTTCCACATTTCTTTGGTTTTTAAACACCCATTATCTTCATTGGTGGTTGAAGATTTCTCTTTGTATCGAGAAATCACCGACCGACTTCAAGTATGTGACTAAGTGAACCTTCGCGGTCCACATTACGTTCAAATGCTTCAATATACATGCTTCGTGCAACTATAGCCAAGTTAACTATGATAGGACCCACTGTAACAGGTTCCCTATTTTTTGTAACTACGACGTAATGAATTCTCATGACAAAACTCCGTATACTAACAAAGTATATTTGTTGTTTTTGCAGGATTAGAAGGATTCGTGGGCCCTAACCATCCAACATAAGCGCTTAAACCAAATAACGTATTTGGTTTGTAGATGTATGCCACAATATGAGAAGCCCATCCTTATGCTACGACGCAAATTACTATTTAATGTCTATTAGAAGTGGCTTTCAATACTGTGTGCCTATAACTCAACTTTACTGTAAACTCCGATTTTACGGGGTCATTCCGCATATAAACGTAGAATCAGAAGATGTATAAACCAAACATTTGACTACTCATAGGTGTCAATATACGGCTTTAGATTCAGTCACTACTAACAACATCATAGAGTTCATCTAGTTGGATACCAGTTGGAAGCAGTGCCTTTCAATTACCATGGATGAGCCTTTGCTTATACAGCACATAAGTAAGACCGAGAGTACTAGTGATTCATTATGTGCTTTGCCCTACCCAACTTTCCTTAAAATGCATAACATTATACAACTTGGTCACCCAATGCATGATCAATTTTGTGACATATAACAGCGTAACCAATTATTAATAGAGTATAACGTGCAAAGGGAAAGAAAGGATTATTAGAAGGTTGTTTTTTGTATTGACCCTTGTCATTTAACTCTCACCAGTGTCTTAATTTATGTTCACAGGTGTAACGTTGATGAAGCCTATAACTCAGAACTTATGATGAGGAACGAGGATGCATGTCCAAAACACAAGGAGACAACAAATATTCAACTTAATGAATCACTGCAAATAGGGATGACTATGCATAGTTGGGAAGCAATTTTGAAGCCTAAAAACAGTATGGCAAGGCACATGGATTTGTTATTTCCATTCGGGGTGGCGTCAAAGATAGCAATGGAAATTTCGTTAATAGGAGCTTTGTGTGTCATAGAGGCTGTGATTACAAAAACAAAGGATTGAACGTCATTAAACACATGAACATAGAAAGTAATAAATAACTATTTACAATTAATACCACTTGAAGTAGAACCAAGTTAATTAGAAGGTTTGAGTATAGAACTAACATTAGTGATTCTTGTAAACAATGTGATTCACAAATTTGACATTCTCTCATCTTGACTTAACAGTTATGCCAGCCAATTCTCAATGCGAGAATCGCTTAGAGGGGAGGATAGAATCTATGAAATGGACACACAACGGACCTTCAATTAACGACAATCCTAACCTGACACAATTTGTGTAACACCCAAACAAACAACGATACTGTCAGCGAAAATAAACCTAGGCAAACCACTATATCCCCACGTCTGACTAGGTACAAATAACAATCACTACACATAGAATCATCATTTATTAAAAAAAAAAAAAACAATGTTTGATGAAAATTGCGTTTCTAGCCGTAACATTAATCACATCATACCCAACAAGACCTAATCCCACATAAAAATTAACCCTACGGCTATACGTTCCTTTGATAACAAAACAACTTGCGAGTGTTTCCTTCCTTCGACATCTTCGACCATTTGACTGCCGGCACCATCTTCACTATCTCAATGGGTTACCTCCTCGCTATGAGGCCTCACATCTTCGTACCACAGTCATCAACCCACCTTTGATTAGGTACTGGTATTTTCGGTAATGATGGATTGGGCTCACATTTTTTCTTTCCAAGTTTATTCAGATGACATCACACAATTTCTCAAGTTTTTAATTGTTGACTTGGTGTTAGGGGCTAGGAAGGGTTGTTTATACGGGGCTACCTAGTATTTTTGTAATAATAAATATCAAAAACACCAAAACAATAATAGAGAAAACAAAGAGTTTGAACAAATAAAAGCCAAATGTTGGATTCAACCAAGATAACTACAATGGTTTTTCAGCTATTGAGATGCGCTTTTTGAAGTTGCAATGCTTAGATCCTCTCTTCAACGACAACAAATTGCCTACTTGTTACTCATCTCCGTTGTTGCTAGGGCTTGCTCTTCTTTGTCGACTACTATCATAGCCACCCTCTTTCTTGGCCATGGTATCAGCCCCGAGATCATAGTGCAGAAGCATGGTGGTTTGGCTATGGAATCTTCGTTGGTAAGGTGATAAAAAACAAATTCTTTGATGGCTACAGAGGAATAGACTAACTTTTACTGGCAACGACAAATTTAGGTCTAATTCGATCCTCTAATTGCATTACATTCTTTTGCCATTTTCTTTGTTGTTTTCTTAGGTCTGATTCAATCCTTTGATTCGATTATCTTTCTAAAACTATTTTTGCCTGTTGCTCTAGTGTTTACTTGATCATAGAAAACCTCTTTAGAGTCATTTCCCCCTAAATTATCCTTTTAATCCATAGGAAAATTGTAGAAGATCTGTTTCATTTTCCGACAGATTATCCTTTTAAGCTTCCTACGCTACCTATTTTATGGACTTTATTGGTCGTTATTTAAATTTCATGTATTTTATTTTTAGATTGTATGTTCATGAGGTCATATATATATATATATATATATATGATAATTAACGTCCATTGTATGAATTACTTCAATTACTTTATTTATCAATTTTAGATTGCATGCAAATGACATGACAGTTAACTCCCATTGGGTTAAACAAGTTGTTCCTATAGCTAACATTATTTTGTTCTTCAAAATTAGGAGTCATGTTTTATTAACTTTTCCATATGTTTTGACATTTTTTATGGAGAGGAATAGCATAAATGCCTTTCATGGTCAGGTAATGATTGGTACCTTGATCTTGAGGGTATTTTAGACAAATAATGGAACAATTAATAAAATTTGAGATTATTTCAGGCTAGATTCTCATGTTAATGATTACCATCGTATAGATCTTTTGACTAAAATTTGAGCTTTTATACCTGATAAAGATTGTGCATTGGGTCTATTGTCTACTTTTCTTCCCATTCTTGTTGGCACTTTATGGATTCTTTAAGGAGTAACATCCATGACTAAATAGTAAGAGTCCGAAGACTTTCTCATTTAGATTTGATGTAAGGTTGCTTTAAGCAATATTTATGTACTCCATAGACAAGACAAGAAACTTGACTATTTATGCAATTGATATTAGTAGTTCTAAAGTACATTTATCTTCTTATTTTCTTTTTATCTTAGTAGATTATTGGATGCTTTAAGGATACACAAATATAGAGTGCCTCTTTTGGGGATTCACATAACCACAAGTATTAATTACTTCCTTCTGTATCATATTCATTCTGTTTGTTATATGTGATTCTCTAAAGAACCTAGCTAAAATGATTATGAGATTCTATTTTTGGAACTCACAAATGATACTTACGCACTCTATTGGTTGGCATCTGTAGCATCTAATGAACTTTATCAGTTGGCATCTATGGCATTTTGCTTACTTGTTACTTGGGTAAGCCTTTTTGCACAATTTGTCTTTTTTTTTATTTGATGTATTTGTTATGTTACTTGGCTTATATGTGGAAGAGTTGAACCTTGTTAACCACCATAATTAATTTATTTTTGTTAAGAACAAGAAACCAAAATCTAATAAAAGATAAGCCTTATCTCAACAATCAATTACTTGCTTTGCCTAGAAGTATACACCCCATATTATAACTTTCTTTTATGATATTATGTAGTGATAAGCTGGGTGTTAGCCTTGAATTTGTGTCTTTTATTGCAAGATTGATGATATCAACAACTAATCCTGTTCAACATGCACTTGAACAAGTAAGGTTTTGGTTTTTTCTGATATGAAAGTGCATATTGATACATTTGTAATCATTAATTCTTGAAATTCTTGTGATATGAGAGAGTTAAATAGAGATCACTATAAAGTAGTTGGTATTTGATTATTTAAATATATCAACATGTTTATGAACATAGTTGTTTTAGAATAATTCTAATCTTTTTTTTAGGTAGGAAGGTGATGATCAAGAGTGGATAAGTATGATGCATTTGGTGAATCAATATGGGGTTCTCACACATATTTTGTTTGTTTTGTATTTTGATTGATGCACTTATATATACTTACATGGACAAGAAGAAAATATTATAGGTGTACATTTTAGCTAATGATTTTTGGTTATTGTATTTTGGTTATGGCATACATTAATGTATGTAAGGTTAATTTTATATTATATATTGTTATATTTATAAAAATTAATGTATATATGACTTTTGACTACTCAATGACAAGCATTTGCTTTCATATTAACATATTATTACTAATGAAAGGATAAACTATTATTTTTATTAGTAGATTTTGTTACCTTAACAAATTCAAAATTGCCTTATACAGACTTAAACAGTTGCTATATCTATTCAACATTATAGCTATATGATAGGTGCATACTTCATAGTATTTGCCAACGTAATTTGAAGTACATTTGTTCCTAAATTGATGTTAAAGTGATTGATTTATCTGTAGATATGTTCTCATTGCAATTTGAAGTTTGAAAAGTGAGAAATCTAGAAAATTTTATTGAAAATTAAGAACATAGGAGTAAAATGGAAGTATAGTTAAACCATCATTTAAGTATGAAGAATCGTCGTTAAAGTCAATTTTGGGAGATAAATGCAAAAAGTTAAACGACCCTGTTTAGCTCATTTTTTAAGTTTTGTTTAAGTGTCTATCGAGAAATTTCTAACTGGATCTCTCTCCCTATTGATTTCAATTTGCTTTACATGCTTCCAACTTGCAATAGACATATATATGAAGCTTCAAAAACCAATTTTGCACAATTAGAACATAGATTAGGGCAGGAAAATCAAATCTTAGTCTAGGATTTTCTTCTTCTTTCTCTAGGTTAGGTTTTTGTTTCTATTTTCTTTTATAGTTGGTATTTTAAAGTTTTTAAAGGATTTTATAGGATTGTAAACGTGATTAGAGATCATATTACACTTTGGAGCTTCATTTGGTTTAATTTAAACCCTCAAATAACTTGTTTCATATCTTTCTTTACATATATGTAAGAACACATGGTTTAGGTTTAATCATTAATGTTCTTTATTATATATATGATGTTTTAATTTGAATTTGAGCTAAGCAAAGCTTATTAAATGCCTTGATTGAGTTTTTATTACATGTAGGATGGTAATCTTTATTTATTTTGAATACTTAATACTTGTTTTAATTTGACCATTTAAGACAAAGTTACAAAATGATTAAAAATATGAGAAATCTAATTTAATCATTAAAAAAATCAGTAAACAACAAAATTTTAATCTATGAATGACCAAACTTTAATTATTCATGAGGGTGTTAATATAGAAATAAAGTATTTTTAGGTTAAACTTCTTGAACTTTAAGCCTACTTTTTATATTTATAGTTGGATCAAACCATAGAATAGGAATGATAGAAATAAGATATTGACTTGACTATAGCTTTATCTTGATTAAGTGAAGACGTCCTAGATTAGGCATTCCAACCATTTCATATCCTAATTGAATTATTTAAAGCCCAATCATTAGCTAATCATTCAATGTGGTAATCCTTAAGATAATTTGAATTCCTTTACATTTTTTAGAAGCTTTTAGGATAATTTAGTAGTTCTAACCTTCTTAGTTTGGTAATCGTAAGTTTTTTAGATAATTATAATTTGAGTAACCTAACATTCATAGCATTTTTCCCATAGGTTCGACATCTAACGTCTTAAAAATACTCCACTGTATTACTTATTGACTGGTATATTTGTCGCAACAATTAGTCTTAAATTGAATTTGATTTGCATTATAATTGATTAATTTATTTGTTCTTAATTAGTGTTAAATAGATCAACAAAAAGTTTTTAGTATTGTTGCTGGGGAAATATCTAATATGTATTGGTATATATTGATTAATTAGTAATATATATTGGTGTCAATTACTCTATAATTATAAATTTTTTTATATTGAGTTTGCTTTACTTTTTTGTTTGTTTGCTTTGTTTTTTATTTCTTGTTTGTTTGTTTAGTTTGTATTTTGTTATCGTTGACTTGATTCTACGCTTGTGCGTATCTTTCATACATATTTAGTTAGGATCAAGTTTAATTTAAAAATGAAACATCATCAGCACTTAGGCCCTGTTTAGTTGGGCTTTGGCTTTTAGTTTTGGTTTCCTATTTTTCTAAGGACAAAAATTGATAAAGAAAACACACTAATATAGCACAGAAATCGAAAAGAAAACAAAATAATTGTTGGTTATTATGTATAATTAGTAACGTAATAGTGTCTTTTTATATACTAGGTCAAGCGTATAGTTTATAGGTATAAATATCTCTTGTAGCCGTATTTGTATTGTAAGAGAGTGAATAAAAAACTTTAGATTATTCTTAAAAAATCTTCAATAACTAATACAAAAACACAACAACCACAACCTATAACCCAACTAAACATCCCTTTTAGTTGTCCAATCTCATAAAGCACAAAGAGAACCAACCATGATTGAATTAACTATGTGACATAGGAGTGGACCTAAGTCTAGTATTGTTAGGCTTAAGACAGACTATGCTGGTTTTGAAATTCTTCATAAGATCATTTTATAATTAAGTCTTCACAATTTAGTGGTTCATCCTTAGAAAATCCAAATGATCATTTAAGAAATTTTATAGATATTCACGATCTCTTTAAAAATCATGAGATTTCAAAAGATGCACTTAAGTTTAAGCTATTTCCTTTTTCTTTGAATGATAGAGCTCACACTTAGTTAAATACTTTCCTAACTAGTTCCATCACTACTTGGGATGTTCTTGTCAATCTCTTCTTAGCTAAATTCTTTCCCTAGCTAAGATAGCCAAGTTGAAATTTTTGATTTCATCATTTATGCAATATGAGAATGAGAGTTTATATGAGTCTTGGGAGTGATTTAGAG
This sequence comes from Pinacopodium congolense, assembly GCA_028565735.1. Lineage (NCBI taxonomy): Eukaryota > Viridiplantae > Streptophyta > Magnoliopsida > Malpighiales > Erythroxylaceae > Pinacopodium > Pinacopodium congolense. The sequence goes on along the minus strand of JAOXYD010047783.1, from coordinate 5,774 downwards.
AGCTACTTGTCGAGTGTCAAATGTATAATTTTAGTATTGGTGAGCAAGTGCATATATTTTACTTAGGACCCATACCATCCACTCGTAGTATGATGGATGTTGTTATTAGAAGTACCCTAATGAGAAAAACCCTAAGTTAAGCCTATGGTTTGATTGAGGATGTGGTAACTAATAGCTTCCAATACAATTCCAAGTCATATCATAGGAAATTGTTTAGAGCTCATACAATTAATGATACCAAAAATTTACAAGCTTAAGTGGTAGACCTTAGTGAGCAATTAGAAGATTTACAAGTTCAAATTGGTAGTAGTGTATTCAAAGGTCCCTTAGCATGTGATTATTGTGGTAGTACTTTTCATTATTCCAAAGATTTTTAAGTTTGTAATTCTATTGGCTTAAATCCTTCTTAGGAGAGCTATTCTAATTTTCCATAGAATCATTATCAAAACCACTAATACCTATGTTAGTCCTTAGACAATTTAACCTCTTGATCTACCTCCACCAAAAAAGTCCAAATTTAAGGATGTAATGATGGAATGTATTTAAAGCAATGAGTCCATGATACAAACTCATGAGAATTATATTGAGAATTTAAAGACTCAAGTAAGTCAAATTTCCCAGACCTTAGAGGAGTGGTTACCTAGACCATTACCCACTATGCCTGAACCTGCTCCTAAGGAGCATATTATGGTCATCACTGTTCAAAGTAGATAAGAGATGGAGGATGCAAGTATAGTAAAGCGTAAAGAGGAAGTGATGGAAAGTAGAAAGAAAGAGAAGGAATTTGGGAGTAATGAAGGTCCACCTGGGTTATTTACTGATCCAAATGCCCAACCTTATCATCTTAGGATTCCATTCTCACAATGCTCAATTTAAGAGATGCTCAAAGTTATTTAAAAAATTTTGTGTCCTCTTTACTAATATATCTCAACTAGATTAGCATTTATCTAGAAATTAGTCCATTATCAAGGAGTTGGAAGTCTTTTATCCTAATTGGAAGGAGTTGTTAATTAATTCAATCAAACCTATTAATCCAACTAACCTACATGAAAGTGTTGAACTCTAAGAAGATCGGTTAGGATCTTTTGATATGGATAATGATGAAGATGAACTTCCAATTACTTTTAAGCAAGATGTTGTAAATTTTGTTGATTATACGGAGATACTCAAGTTTTTGGAAGTGAATAAATGGAAAGGTATGATGAAGTTATATAAAGTAATGAAAGTGTTTTTGCATTCATGTTTATTGATTAAATGGATGAGGATGTTGATGTTGATTTCTTGGGTGTTAATGATTATCCTAAGATGGAGGGAAATGTTGTTAAAATTCTTGAATTTGACAATCATGATGAAGTTGTTAAAAATGATGAGGTTGAGAAAATTTTAGAATTTAAGGAAGCTTTTGATTTTATTAATTTCATTGGTGTTCAAGCTTTCGATTATAGGTTAGACATGGTACTTTAAGACTTTTTACCATGGTCTTTTTTCAATTATAAAATTCATGAGTGGTGTTCTATGAAGGGTAAGGTTCAAAATTTAAGAATCAATTAAATGTTTTAGGGACCCTGCAGAAGTTGGCATATTGTTCTTCCAAGAATGATAAAGGAAAATATTTAGATTCTAGATCTTGGAAGAGGCTAACAATTTTCTAACTTTAAGGTTCAGCTAAAATATCTTAAGGAAGCACTTGTTCGGAGGCAATCCAATCATAGAAATAGAATTTAGTGTGCTTTGGTGTGATTTCTTTAGTTTGGTGTTCTTTTATTTGGTTTCTATTTTGTGCTCCTTACCACTCTTTAATCATATTTACTTTAATAGAGTATGGCTGCTACTTATTTTATTCTAGTACTTTGATGTTCTTTGTATGGATTTTTAGGTGCATTTCAATGATCAATGCCCATTTCAATGGATCGTCAAGCTTTTATCATTATTATCTAGATGCTTTATATTCCCTTTCCTCCCATATTGTACTTTCTTATTGGTTTTAATAACATTAAGGATAATGTTCAATTTAATTGTGGGTAGGGATAGAATATTTCACACTTATGTTTATTTGTCCACAAGTTTATCATTTTATTATCTTTTTTGGGACAATCTATAATTTGTGAATATTTTTTATTTTGATGCATATCATTGAAAATTTTCCTTTTGATTTTGATTATTTTTATGATTTAAGATGTTATATTAGTAATTAATCATTTTTATTAATAAATGAACTTTGATTGCTTCATGTTTTGGATAATGGATACTTGATGAGCATTATGATTTTCTGTGTATAAAATGCACAGTCCAAGGTGATTTAGAACTTCTTTTAAACATTTTCATATCTTATTTTAAGTTAAAATAAAAAATAAATGAAAATAAAAGAAAAATGTGTTTTAAAAGTAAAAAAGTGAGAACACTTCATTCACTCTACTTGCTTAAAACCAATTGGTTGAAGTTAAAAAGTGGTATTAGTAGTCAATTAATGTGAGTTGACTCAATTAAGTAACTGGGTATATTTATGATAAAATGTTTATCTTCACGTAAAAAGATTGAGTAACTTCTCAACTAAACTTTGAAAGCTCACATTTATACTTAAGTTTGTGTATAATGAGTAAAGAACGTGATTTTGGTTAAAGGATTATTCGTTTTTCTTTTTGAATTTTTATTTTATATTTGGAAATGATTTGTTCAATTTAAGTTAAAGTTTGAAAAAAATGAAGTTATTTTAAGTTGTTTGTTAATTATTATACTTAATTAATCATATAAGATCTTGATAATTTTTCTACTACTTGAATGAATTTTGGAAAATTTTTTAATGATGGTGTATAATGAATTGACTATTTTTCCTATGAATATATTTTATTTAGAAATTGATGATAGATTGATTTATTTATAGATAAACAAATGTTTAAGTGTAGGGAAGTTGATAGATTCATAGTTCATAGTAATTTCCAATGTAATTTGATGCATATTTGCTCCTAAATTGATGTTAAAGTGTTTGATTTATCTCTGGATATGTTTATATTGCAGTTTAAAGTTTGAAAAGTGAGAAACATAAGTCAGTTCTAGGAGCTAAATGTGGGAAGCTAAACAGTGCCATTTAAGTCTGTTTCAAGTGTCCTTTAACTTCCTGTCAAGAAATTTCTAGCGGGATTTCCCTCCCTATTGGTTACAACTTACTCTATTTAATTACAAATGGTAATATGAAGCTTCAAAATCTAATTTCGCATAATTAGAACGTAGATTGGGAGAATAAAATTGGATATTAGTCTAGGATTTCTTCTTCTTTCTCTACGTTAGGTTTTTGTTTATGTTTTCTTTTCTCTCTTTGTATTTAGTGTTTTCAAGTTATTTTTAAGGATTCCAAGGATTTGTTAATGTGATTGCAAGATGTATTATAGTTTGGAGATTCATTTGGTTCAATATAAACACTTAAATCACTTATTTCATACTCTTAATTACATATATGCAAGAACATGCGGTTTAAGTTTGATCTTTACTATTCTTTGTTATATATAATGTTTTAATATGAATTTGAGTTAATGACAAGTTATTAAATTCCTTGATTGAGTTTCTATTACATGTTGAATGATAATCTTTCTTTATTTTGAATTCTTAATGCTTGTTTTAAGTTAGCCACTTAATATAAAGTTATTAGATAATTAAGGATTTGGAAAATCTACTTTAATCATTAGAAAATCAATAAATAACGTGATTTTAGTCAATAAACCATTAAACTTTAGTTAATCATAAGGGTTTTAATCTTGAAATGAGATATTTTTAGGTTAAACTTCTTGAACTTTATGTCTACTTTTGATATCTATAGGTAGACTAATCCATAGAATAGGAATGATAGAGATAAGGTATTAAATTGACCATAGCTTTGTCTTGATTAGGTAAAGACACTCTAGATTAAGCATTTCAACCTTTTATAACTTAATTGAATCATTTAAAGGCTAATACTTAGCTAATAATTCAATTTGGTAATCTTTAAGATAATTTAAATTCCTTTGCATTGTTTAGAAGCTTTTAGGTTAATTTAGTAGTTCTAACATTCGTAATATGGCAATCTCGAGTTTGTTAGATAATTGTACTATGAGTAACCTAGCATTCACAATGTTTTTTCATGGGTTCAATATCCAGAGTTTTAAAAATACTCCACTTTATTATTTGTTAACCGGTATACTTGCTGTAATAGTTGGTCTTGAATTGAATTTGATTTGCATAATAATTGATTGATTTATTTAGTCTTAATTAGTGCTAGACTGATTAACAACACTATAGTTTGAAGCTATTATGGTGTCTTGGTTAAAACTTGGAGTAAAATTATTTATTTTGTTACTTAATTAAGAAATTTTGTTTCCTTATATTTATAAGAACGTCCCTTTTTTAACAGCATGAATTTTGTTTTCTTAATAAAAATACAACAATAATTATACTTTTAACTATACTTTTGCCATAATGAGTCTATGGAATGTTATACCCCTTTATACTTCAAAACAATAGAGAAGTCGTGAACTCGAGCTTCTGGCTTGTATACATAATTATACATTACCGCCATGTTATCGAAACTATCGGTGCACATTCTATGTTGCTTATCTATATATTCACACTTGACTACAACCTTATAATGAAATAAATTAAGAGAACAAACAAGGCTTATAGTAGAGGAGACATAGAGAGTCACATGGAAGAAGTGAGAGCTATAGGTAGGTAAGGTGGTGATCGGTGAAGTTGCGTTATGTATCTAGATCATTAGGATGATGTATTCTAAGAAAAAAAATTATATGGGAAATGAGAGGAGGCATGTTTGTAACATTAAATGGGTTATGGAAGGGCTTATGCTTTTTCTTTTACTGCTAACATGCGGATAGTGATCACTCCCATTATTCTTTATTCATTAATATGCACCTCCGTTGATCCTTGTTGGTCTCTTTGCTTCTTTTTTGAGCTTTGCTTTGATTTTGTTAATTTGTTATTATGTTGTTGCAGTGAAATCATGTGAATTTGATGCAAAATTTTTATTTTTGTACCGTACCGATTGAAAATCGGTATTTTTTAAGTTGATACTATACTAGTTGTAAATACTATCCGTACTAGTCATACTAATTGCTACCAGATGGTAAATTAAGTTTTGGCAAATACCGAGACTAAATTGCAACATGTAGAACTACTGAAACCAAATTACAAACCCACCCCCCTCAATGATAACTCCGACGTCGATGTTAATGTCACAGGTCTGCCCTCTTTCAAGCCCCTAAAGATTGCCCCGATGCCCCCTTCCACCAAGAGATCTCATTTGGACATGGATCTTGAACTTGAGTTGCAAAGTCGATTCGTTAACATTATCGTCAATAATGCCCTCATAGTAGTGAAAAAAAGTGTGAGGAGACAGAAAACTGCAAGCTTCAACAATGACACACCGCCTTGAAAACCAAAGAAACTTTCAAAGTTGCAGGGCATATGAGAGATAGATGGATCGTGGTTTTCTTTTAGAGATAAGAAAAAAGATATCAAAAGATGATGATGTGATTGGCTTAGGTGTAGAGTGGAAACTTTGCAAAAATTGTGAAATAAGATGATAAGAATAAGACACTCTTTTCCTTGTTTTTATGCTACTTTGTTTAATAAAAAATAAATACAATAAGAAAGAAATAAAATTAATTTATTAAATATATATTATTAATTTTTGAAATAAAATAAAAGCAAATTTCAAAGAATAATAGGCAACTTATAGTCTTCTTCCATATCCAACACTAGAAAATACACAGGATATATAAACTTATCTA
>JAOXYD010047762.1:0-13453 GCA_028565735.1 Pinacopodium congolense | reverse complement strand
AACTTGCTTATCATACTCGTTTCAAACTCTTTACTCATACATTTTACAAATTCTTAACATAAAATATCATGATGAGCCCTTCTTCATTCGAGACTTTCTCTTCTTTAAACTTAGACCAGCAACTTTAATAACTTCATCCTCTTTATTGGTTGATGATTTTTCTTCCTCTTTACGAACCCTAACATCCTCATCATTACTACATGATGAAGATTTGGTTGAAGGATGTGCATGCACACCTATTGTACTAGTATCTCTAAATATCAGACATAAGTCTAGATATTCTGAGCATTCTCTTTTATTGAATCTATTAGCCATTTTGTTCACATGAAACAATTATAAATTCGTAAAATTCACTTTGCCAGTTATAAATTCGTAAAATTCAATATTATTAATAATAAGAATAATAATAAGTAGAAAATTAATAATAATAATAATAATATAATAATAATAATAATAATAATAAAGTTTCTACTAAGAGGTGTGAAGAAGACACGCCAAAGAGAAAAAAAGTAAATAACGGATTTAAGCTATTCTTGGAATAGCTAAAGACAACTAGGAAGATCTTTACCTATTCCTAAAAAATAAGGAATACATATTCCTAATAATAGTTATTCTGAAAGCTTTTTGTTAACTAAACAAAGAATTCTTAATTATTAAGAATAGATAGGTAATAGAATAGCTATTACCCTAAACCAAACATACTGTTAACTATTAAACGCACCGTAGTTATTTGTGTGTAACATTGAAATTAGGACTTTAGTATTATAGGAATACATTTTGGGGATTGGTTAGTTATTTAGATGTAGATTATACAGGTAGCTTATTAGATAGAAAGAGTACATCTGATGCACATCAATTCTTAGGTAATGCAATATTATTGTGATTTAGTAGAAAGTAAAATTCGGTTGCATTATCAATGACAAAAGCATAACTTGTAGCTGGGAGAAATTATTGCCCTCAAATTTTATAACTTAGACAATATCTTATAGATTATGGTTTAGAGCTCAACAAAATTGTCACTTGGTGTGATAATCGAGTGCAATTTACTTGATAAAGAGTCTCAGCTAACATTTTATGACAAAGTATATAGAAATTAGATATTTCATTAGGGATCCTGTTTAAGATGGAGAAATTAAGCTTAAATTTATGGATACCATGCATTAATTAGCAACATTTTCATTAAACTTATATGTAAGGATAGGTTTTGCACGATTAGGAGAGAGTTAGGCATGATTGATGGCAGTTTTTTTATGATTTTTAAATGCATGTTTCATTTTTATGATGTTCTTGCTTTTTTTGTATTAACTTTTATGATATATGATGATTTTATCTATGCTTTTATCATGTTTGAATGTTTTTCTTACCTTTTTATAATTCCAAAAAGGGGAACCTATAAAATTGATATTATATTTTATTAAAAGGGATTAGTAAAAGTTTTTGAATTTTGTTATAATGTATGAAGTTAAAAGGGAATTTATATTTTTAACCAACTTAGGAGGAGTTAGAGTTGGTATTTTTTTTTAAACTTGTTAAAACATGTTAGATTTGATTATGTGAATGTTGTTGCTTATTGTTACAAATTGGGGAGGAGTTAATTACTTCTAAAAATTTTATGCTTATTTTACTTTTATGAGAAATGTTAAAGTTTTGGAAATGAATTTTGAAATTTTATTTGCAAGCAATATCGATTTTGAAGTGAATTAATTATGTTGCTTATGGTATCATGTGTAGGATTATATGATGACTATGTGGCATTGAATGGTTTTAGAATTATTTGTAAACATTTATAATTTTGTAGCTTATAACATCTTGTAGCTTTGTCATCATAAAAAATGAGGAGATTTTTGAATTAAGGGAGGTTTACCTTATTTTGATTATAGAAAAATAATATTTAGACTAATATTTTTATTATGCTTGAAGCTTTGAACAATAGGTATATAGATGGAATTTTTTATAAAGTCTTGAAGTTAAATTGGAAATCATGAAGTTAATATGAAGAAGACTCAAATTTTGAAGATCAAAGATAGCATTTATATGGGTTTATGTTTGTAATTTTTAGTATAAGTTTCATTTAATTCATTTTGGTGGTTGATGAGGCTCAATCATGCATAATTACATACATGATTTAGTATATGTATGTGCATAATGAAAAGGAATTTATGAGGGGCATTTTTTAATCCTCTTGATGAGGTGAAAATGTTTTTGGAAAGTTTTTCAATGTGTGTGTGAGTTAAGAAACGTTTAAAGTGTTGGGAATAGTTCTTGGTGGTTTAGAAATATGGTTAAAATCATCCAGACCCCTTTTAGTTTGGGAAAATATTAATTAGGTCCTTATAATTTTAAAATTATCAAATAGGTTCCTAAGGTTTCAAATTACTTTCACCCTTAGTCTCTCTATTATTTATGTTCTACGTGAACTAATGCCACGTGGTACCATGTGGCATATCCACGTGGCGCCACATAGACATGCCATATGACACTGGATTAATAGTGAAAGTAATTTGAAATTTTAAGGACCTATTTGATAGTTTATCAAAATATTGGGATTTAATTGATAGTTTATCAAATTATAAGGGCCTAAATGATATTAAACCTAATTATTGAATTATTTTAATAATTAAAATAAAATTATTAATAATTAAAAAATATATGCTGTAAATATTGTGTTCTTTTAACAAAGTATTAAATTAAAATTAAAAAAAATCATATAAATATTTTATTTTTAATAAGTTCAATATTTATGATATTTTATATATATGAGAATAATACAAATATATTTATCGTACAAACAATATAGTAATAATTACTTTAAATTAATAAATTTTTTAGTTGAAAATAGTTTGGTTTAAATATCCAACCTCCAATAGTATCTAAAGAATAATCCAAGAAAAATTCAATATTCAAGAGGAAAACAATAAGAAATGCTAAATTCTTTTATATTCTGCTTCTTTGTATAGAGAAAAATAAAAATTTTCTCTTAATCAAAATTAAAATTTAACTTTAATTATATTTAAATTTTAATCTAAATAAAATTAAACATAACATATTTAATCTTTGAAATTTTTTAGAATTCACAATTAATTCTAACTTAATATAAAATTTTCTTCCCTTTAGTTTCTATGTATAGATATGACACATTAAGTTCCTAATATATTAATAATAGTTTTAAATTATAAATATAATTCATAATTAAAATTAGATAAATTAGATTTCATGTTAATTTATCTTTAATTTTCTAATTAAAAAATTATAATCATTATTAAAATTAACATCTAGTAACATATTATGATCATTCAAATACTAAGAATGTTACAATGACTTGAATTAACTTATCTTTGCAATGTTATTATGAATAATTTAATTCTTTCTTTAGTTAACGTTTCAATTAGAATTTAAGTATAAAATTAGTATTTAATCTAATAAAATCCAATCATATTTGTTCTTACTAATTAATAATTAACTTATAATTGATATTTGCAAACAACCTTTTCAAATCTCAATTCATTTTGATTATAAAATTATCAAATGATTATTAACGAAGAGTAGTAGAATATTCTCATTAATTACTTTAGGATAATGAATCGTTTATTGATTCACTTAACTATTTATAATCGATTGAGCTACTCTATAAAATAGGTCATAAGTAATATCAAATCATATTAATTTCTATATGAGATATTTTGGCAACCTCAAATCTAAAGATTTATTATAAAAAACATAAAAATAATGAAATCTATAAACACACAAGTAACATTCTACTCAAGATCCTCATAATTGGGTCAATCCAGTAAACTTATTATTTAATAAGAACCCACACATTTGTTTAAATATCATCAAAGTTTAAGTTATAAACATAGCTTATGCTAAATTTACCATTCCATTAATATATCATTCTAATGAAAGTACAACTAAGAACAATTTTAAAATAATAAAAAATAATAATTTGAATTTCATAATTATTTCAATTTTATAATTATTATTCTTATATTTTTTCTTTATTATTAACTATTTCATATAATTAAAAAATATATACGAAGATTAAAAAATGTCCTTATAACAAATTTATATGAATTTGCAATCAACTGATTTATTATAAGGGCATAAACTAATTTTAAAAGAGTTAGAATGAGTTGATTTTGATGAAGAGAGGCTTGTTAATCCAATGCAATGTCAAAAGTGAACATTGTTTAATTCTTTGAACATAACCTTTTGATATGAATATTGAGATGAACTAATTTGAGAAGTTGTAAAAAGGTAAGAAAAATATCTACATTTCATAGGAGACATAACGATCTAATATTGAATTTGGGGAAAACCTAAGGAGCGAGGCTCCCCCGATCCCCCTTTAATACAGAGGGGGCATTTCTATAATTTCAATATTAGATTATTGTACATATGAAATTACAAAAATACCCTCTCTATATTAAAGTGGGGCCATCTGGGGGCTAAGGGGAGCCTATCTCTCTAGATTTTGCCCAGACCCCCTAGTTGAATCCTTGAATTTAAATAGGAAAATTTGGCAGAAGAAACATGTAGTTTTAATTTTGTTATTATCACCAAATACCATTAATATTTTAATCATAACTTTTGATAATAATATTGGATTGAAGTGATTCAAGAAGTTATAAAAATATAGGATAATTTTCTTCGAGTACTATGAAGACTCCAATAACTGATTCAATTAGGTAAACCCTAATCTCAATCCCAATTTATCAAGGGTATAAGATTTTATGTAAAAGGGTTCAGCTATCTAAAACTTTCTGTAGGTGATATTTAAAAACAGATTATATCAACCCTTAGGAATGGTTTTATGCAAAATTAATGCAAAAGGTACAATTTGCCCTCCAATGTTTCTAAAAAGGTTTAAATTATCCCTTAAAGTTTTTGAAGGTATCACTTTGCCCCTTAACGTTTGTAAAATGATGCATTTTACCCCTTAACGTTTACAAAATGACGTAAATTGCCATTTTACTATTAATTTCATTAAAGTTTTATTAATTGGTTTCTTAGTAATTAGTTAATAATTTATTCATAGAATATTGACAAAATTAACATTCATCTAATAAAATTTTAACATAATTAGTATTAAGGGGGTAAATTGTACTATTTTGTAAATGCTATGAGGTAATATATACTATTTTGTAATGTTAGGGGGAAAATTACACCATTTTACAAACATTATGGGATAAAACGATACCTTCAAAAATGTTAAGAGTCAAATTAAACCATTTCTCAAATTTTAAAGGGCAAATTGTAGCTTTTGCCTAAAATTAATAGGAATGACACATTATGAGAGAGAAAATGTAATTAAAAAACATAAGAAAATTTTTAAAGGATGGTTTTAGTAAGATTCAACATCAAAGGTGATTTCAGGATTATTAAGTCAATTTCCACAATAGTATTAAGTTAGTCTCCATAATAAGAAAGGGATTTAATGTACATTAGTGTAAATAAGATGAAGTATGGTTCAATTAAGGTTTTTAAGATTATATGTTTAATTACATATGTTATTAATTACTATATTATATGTTTAATCAACAATTTTATACTATAATTTATCAAAATTAGGAAAATGGTGGTAACTGTACATAAGGATTGTAGTAGTTTAGTTTTATAGAATTAATAAGTTTGGGGATTTTAGACTACGTTTATAAATGTGATTATACGTGAGAGTTAACATAGAGTCATATTTGTGTGGACTATAGTGAGAATCTCGGGAAGATATCAATGATATATGATGTATTAGGTGCAATTTTATGTCATGAAATTAGGGCCTTATGTGTGATTGGTATGTGTTGTCTTTGATGTTTGCATGATTTAGTATGTAACCCTCAAAAGGGTATATTGTATTTTATGTGATGCAAGTGGTAAGTTGTGAATGGTCGGGTTAAGGCAAGCACTAACTAGTGTTAGAGGTAATATATGTCGATTGATTATCACCAAAAATTTCTGCATATGATAATTATATGTATTGATATTGGCAGGTGTGTTGCATAATTTTGTTTTAGGTTAATAGTCAAAGAAGTGATCAACCTTTCACAATATTTCAGTTAAGAGATCAATTTTTTTAAAATTTCAATTAAGTGATTAACGTTTGAAAAGTTAATCAAATGAGTAAAAAATGCTGACATCGTTAGTTATCCGAATCGACAACTTAGATTCAACTTGATCCACTCCAACCTTTACCTTTTCTGGTTAATTTTTGAAGCATTAATCACTCAATTGAAAATTTTTCAAAGCTTAGTCACTTAATTGAAAAATGTAAAAAGGTTATATTAATAACCTATTTTGAAATTTTAAAAATAGATTCATTTCATAAATGAATATTTTTACATAATATTTATAGATACAATTAAGTTATTTAATTATCATTAATTAAAATAATATTAATAAATTTAAAAATAAATTCTTATAATAATGCATGTAAAATAATAAGTATAATTCATAATAAAAGATCAAGACAATAATTATTAGTAAAATTATTTTAACTAATTTTTAGAATATTTTTAAGATAAATTTTTACTAAATTTTTATATAATTCAAGATCAATTTTTATATTTTAAACTTACTTTTAAAATTAAACTTTATTTATAAGTTTATCATTAAATCTCTAACTCTTTTATTTTTGAACTTACTCATATAAAAAAATAAATTTGAGGAGATTCTTCAAATTTCCTCAACAGTGATTTTAAATATTTTTATTTATAAAAGTAAAAAATCTATAAAATTTTTATTTATTAATTTCTATTTTAAATTGCAATATAAATTATCTTTTAAGTATATATAAAAGAGAATATAAGTTTTAATTTAAAAAAATTAAATAAAAGTTTATAAGTCTATTTATAAATATAAGAGTTAATAGTAAAAAATTAAAGGGTTATAAATTTGAGGAAGTTCCTTAAATTTTTTCAAATTTATTTTTATATAATTTAAGTGATTTAAATATTTTGATTTATAAAAGTAAAAAAAACATGTATTATCAATGACAAGACCTTTAAATTTCCTTTAAAAAAAATTTTTATGAGTAAGTTCAAAAACTAAAAAGTTAGAGATTTAAAGATAAATTTAAAAATAAATTTTAATTTTAAAAGTAAGTTTAAAAATATAAAAATTGAACTTAAATTATATAAAATTCAATAAAAATGTTTTTTTTAAAATATTTTAAAAGTCGCTTAAAATAATTTTACTAATAATTATTGTCTTGATCTTCTATTATCAATTATACTTATTATTTTATATGCGTTATTAAAAGAATACATTTTGAAATTTATTAATATTATTTTTACTTAAAAATAATTAAATACTTTAATTTTATTTTAAAATATTATGTAAAAATATTCATTTATGAGATGAATCTATATTAAAATTTTTAAAATAGATTATTAGTATAATCTTTTTACATGTTTTCAGTTAAGTAACTAAGCTTTGAAAGTTTTTGCAATTGAGTGATTAACGTTTAAAAAATTAACTGAAAGAGGTAAAAATGTTGAAATGGGTCGGATCGGATTAAGGTTATCGGGTTGAGTCGGGTTAGCGTCATCAACTTCCAACTAACGGCGTCAACCTTTTCAACTTAACTAATTAGCTTTTCAAATGTTAATTACTTAATTGAAAATTTTAAAGGCTTGATCACTTAACTGAAAAAAATGTGAAAAGATTTATCACCTTTTTAACTATTAACCCAATTAAATAATTTCAACAATACATCCTTAATTTTTTAATATTTATAGCAATATAATTGAAAAAATAAAAAAATATTTTTACAAAATGAAAATTAGCTTGATAAAAAATACTACCTTTGTTAAATATGTATAAAACAAATGTTTAAAACTTATATATGTATGAGACGCTTAATTGCAGTAAACAAATAGATTTACCTAATGCCAAAAGTAAAAACAAAAAAAATGTAAAAGTAACAAAATGCAAAGTTCAGATAAAAAATATAAAGTTGAGATAAATGCAAAAATGCCAAAAAAATTCAAAGTAAAAAAAAAAAGCAACAATGTGTGATTTCATTAAGTAATGATAAAGAAAGCTTTTTTTGTTTCCTTTTCCATTAAAATTGGATGCATAATTCATATATATAAGGTAATACTACGATATAGAAAAATAAAAAGAACTTCTAAAATATATTTTTGCAATATTTTCATAATTGTGTGATAAAAAACAATAATAGATTTCTCACTTAATATATTATATTATTATGATAATTTAATACTAATATAAAAATATAATAGTATATTAAAAAGCACTCAAAGTTAAAAGATTAACATAAAAAATGCCTAGTAAGGATAGTTTTAGAAGATAAAAAAATGTACCTTTTAACTTTGTGAAATTCATTTGGAAATCCCAACTATTTTAGTGGAATATAGATTAGTTACGTTGAACTATATAGTTTGAATAAGTCTAGAAATTTAGGAGTACAAAAGAGAGAAAATCGATATATTTCACACAAAATATTACAAGATATCTTCTTTTAAAAATGAAGGTTCACTTAATTTCAATATCAATTAAATTTATTTCTTTTTAACTATATCAAAATGCATTTATATATATGTCATCTTCTAAAGCAAAGTTGTTTTGAAATTGACCAATACCTGGGATTTATTTCTTTTTTTTTTAATCCAAAAAAATCAATTAATAAAGGATACAAGCTCCCAGAGCTGTACATGACGACCAAGCACAAAAGAAAGGAAGTAGTAAACTTTGCCCAAAGGCAAAAACAATGAACTTGAATGAAAGGTTTAAATAGCCTAAATAAGTACATATTTGGATGGGCTTATACCACTAGAGTGGCTTTTATTAGTAGAGTTTTTCTTTTTATAGATTTTTCTGAGAAGAGTTTTTTTAACTAATCAATCGATTTGAATGTTATTTATAAAAAAAAAATTTAAAAAGGTTTTAAATTATTTGACAATATAAAAATAAAAAGTACTTTTGATTTTAACTTTATTTTATTTTATAATAAATATTATTTAAAGTATATTAAACAATATGCAAAGTATAATATATTAATTATTATATAATTTTAAATCATATGAAATATAAATAAAAATATATCTAACCAAATCTTTTATATGGATTATAACATAAGTAAAATTAATATAAAAATTTATAGAAATAAAGAAATAATATTATATAAATCCTATAATAAATAATCAAGTTGAGTAAATAGTAAAATACATAATAAATTATGCATTTTATTGTAATATAAGAAGATCTGCAATATGTTCTCTCGTATCATTATATTAAATACATAACTTATTATAGAGATATGTGGATATGTGAGTATTATGGGTATTATGTTAAAAACATACGGGTAAAAGGAACTAAAAAATAGGCTAATTAATTGCTCTAAAACATCTTCCTGAAAAATTTATTTTAGAAGCTTTTTTGAAAAGTTCTAAATTTAGACTTCTTAAAAAGTTATATTTTGACTATCAAAAAGTCATATTTATTAATTAAGTGATTTTTAATTCTGTAGCCAAACACACATTAAAAAAAAAAAAAGAAGGCTATTATGGTAGAGAAAAGAGCTTATTGATCTCCTAAAAGCCCATCCAAATAAGCACTAAGTCATCAAAAGTCAGCGGGTGTGATCTAGACAAAAACCTAGGGACAAGGCACAGGTTTCATCTCGAACAACCCTCAAACAATTACCACCACTAGCCTAACGGCATTCTTAAACTACACTCCTTATGAATATTATGAGTTAGCCCTTGTAGTCTTGTGGTATAAATAATCGAATGCAACACCTACTCCGTACTAGATCAGTAGGGCCAGAAACTCTTACAATACCTCTCCCTCCTCACAACATGAAATTTGTTCCATACAACCATTTTGCAAATAATTTAGTCACCTTTTACCATTCCCCTCTCTTGCTTGACCCAGTTTACAATGGATAGTTGATTAGGTGCAAGGTGCAAGAACAGTTTAGCCACAAGTCATCTTCATTTGTTGCCAAATAAAGTTGCAAAACTTGCAGTGGAAGAATAAATGAGTGCAAAGAACACAAAAAGTAGGGATATTTAAGAATTTGTTCAATTGATTGATAGTTAGCAGCTTACCCTTCATCATTAACCAAAGACAAAAGGCAATTTTGGGAATTGCTTGATGAAACCAAACCATGTCAGGCCAAGGCGGGAGCATGGACCCGCCTTGGCTTCTGATATAGTCCCGACAAGAATGATTAGTGAAGATGCCTGACCATGTGCAGTCCAATGACACTATCTTCCACACCAGGGAGAAGGGCAGTATTTAAAGATTTGTAGTTAAAGAGCCAAAAATGGTAGTTGTTATATCCCCTCTCTATGTGAATTCAACAATTCAAAAACCACAGTGCTGGAACAGTTGATAAAAGTGAGTTGAATTCCTTGCACATATGAAAAGGCTCCGAACCAATCCAAATGTTATGCCAAAAAAAAGTGTTGTGGCCATTACCTAAACTGTAAGTGAAAAATGTTCTTACTTTCTCCCTCATTTTTAACAAATTAGCTATTGTTCAAGGAGTGTCATATCTTTGTCAAATATTCCAAAAGAAATCAGTGGATAGATATTTTGTGTGGGCCTATTTAATCCATAAGGCCTCTTTATAACAAAGAAGTCGTCAAATCCTTTTAGTTATAAGGATCTTGTTGGTGAGTTTAATGGAGGGATTTCCTAAACCACCTTCGATCCTAGGCATACACATTTCATTCTATTTCACTTTAGCCATGGATTATTAAGTAACATCCTCAAACCACAAAAAGAGTTTCATAACCTTCTCAATGCTCTTAATGACATTATATGGAAGCATGATGAGAGCAACTCAGAATACATGAAAGTTACTAATGATGGATCATATTAGTTGGACTCTATTAGCTAAGGATAAGGATCTGTTGCTCTATGAAACAAACCACCTATGTACCTTTTCAAGAAGAGGCAGGAAATAAAATCTTGTTAATCACTTGGTTGCAATTGGGATAACCAAGTAATTCAAAAGTAGGGCTACAAATTTCAAATTTTTAATTGTTTCAAGCTATATTGGTTCAAGGGTATACTTGCAGATACATGGAGAATAGGGTAATTCAAAGGGAGGGCTACAACTTTCAAGTCTGTAATTGCTTTAAGCCACCTTAAATTTAAGTGTACACTTGTAGATACATGGAGATGTCTCTTCTCCATGTTGATAAACAAGCTAGAGACAGTTAAAAAAGCCTTAACAACATTTACTAGAGAAAGAATCGAATAAGATTCAACGTTGGAAAATAACACCAATCATTACATAGGAGAGACTAAAGATCTTGAGCCCTTTACATTTTGAGTGATATATAAACCTGCCAAAAATTTGAATAACATGTGGAATATATCTGTTAAGCACCTCCATAATTAAAGTGAAAATGTATGGGAAATAGGATCCCCTTGCCATAAACCCTTTCACTTTTAATGGCCTTAAAAGGCTATCAACTCACTAAGAAATTATAAGTAACAGTTGAGAAACATTGCTCAATCCAAAAGATAAATTATTATGGAAAACCAAAAGCTTGTAGTGAATTTAGCAAGAATTTCCATTCCATTGTACCATAGGCCTTCAAGAAGTTGACTTTAATAGCATAATTCTTGTTAGAGGACCTTCTATTATAGTTCTTAATGACCTCTTGGGCCACTAATATATTATCATTAATGTTGCGTCCTTTGATGGAAGCTCCTTGTTTCAAGTCTACAAGCTTGGGAAGAACGCCTTTCAACCTCTAAAAAATCAATTTGGATATCACCTTGTGTATGGTGGTGTAACAGGAAATTGACTTATAGTCTTTAAAGCATAAAGGGCAAGCATTCTTAAGAACTAAGGTGATTAAGGTACGATTCACCTCTCTCAGGAGCTAACCCTTGTTAAAGAATTCAATCACAACATCCACAACCATGCTTTTGATCATTGGCGAGGTCTTATTAAAAAAATAATGCATTGAAACTGTCAAGTCTCAGGGCTTTACTAAGGTGTAAAGCCATTACCACTTGTTCCACTTCTTGCTCAAGCATTGGCTTGGTCAGATTAAGGCATTCCTCTACACTTAAGTGACTAGGAATGACAGATTGGAGTAAAATGGCAGGGCATAAGCTGTTGTTAGAAGTTCTAAATATTGCAGAGTAGTAGTTCTCTACTTCTATAACCAAGGCAGCTTGATTGGTAATCTATATACCATTATGTAATAATAAAGAAGTCATGCGATTGGATTTTTCCTAGACAGCACTGAATGGAAAAAGAAGGTAATGCATCAATCACCCTCTTGAAGCCATTGATCCATTGACCGCTGCCTCATGAGAATGTGGTGATTACCAAAAACCTGGTTGTATAAGGCCAAGGCTGTGCACTTAGCATTAAGAAGTCTATCATCAAGAGGGTGCTTGTGTAGTTCATCTTAAATATGGAAGAGTTGATCTCAGCATGCTTGCATAACCAAAGCAGTATCACTAACCTGGCCTTAGTTCAATTGTTTCAACTGATGTTTGATAGCACTTAGTTTTCACATACATATAAACTGTTTGTATTTCTCCATAGAACACCCGAGTCCCCTCTACACTACCTCATTAAAGCCCTCTAGATTTTGTAGAAAATTGTTGAAGTAGAAGGGGTGGTATTACCTCTACTACTACTAAAGATCCTTAATAATAATGGAAGAGTGGTCAGAAAACAATTGGTTCGGGAAATTAGCCCAGTTATGAGGAAAGCTCATCAACCATTGAGGATTAATTAAGGCTCTATCCAACTTCTTGCATAAGAAGAGGCGACCATATAAATTATATAATAACAAAATATAAAAAATTATATATCAATCACTCCAATAATAAATAAATAGAACATATTAAAATATAGAATTTTTAAAAAATTTAAATAAATGAAAGATCCTTTTTCTTATTCTAATAAGACACATATTAAGAAAACATTGAATTTATGACTTTGTAATGATACACACAAAATTGTTACAAAACCACAATGCATATCCATATAATGGCACACACAAAATCATTCTTAAACCATAATGCACATCTATGCTAAATATGGCTTTATGTACTGATAAAAAATATTTACCTTCTTAATATTTATTATTTTCAAAACGTGAATTAAAAAATCAGAAGCACAAATACAAACAACATACGTTCAATTAGTATTTATTAAATTCACTCCTTCAATGCTTGTTTCTTCATTACTATTTGTTACCTTTAGAACATAATTTAAAAAGTAAGGGGATAGAAATACAATCAATAGAAAATTAATTCATATTTATTAATTTCTTCCTTCTATTTCTTTTTCTTTATTTCAAAACATGATTCAAAGAAGCAAAGAACATATATGTCCATACATCTACCTACTATAAATAATTACCCATTGATAAAGAAACAATTTCAAAGAAGAAAATATTTAAAAATAACAATTTTAATATTCCTACCAAATGTTAGATAAAAGTAACAATTA
>JAOXYD010047752.1:0-13453 GCA_028565735.1 Pinacopodium congolense | reverse complement strand
AGCTTCAGTCTCCAACTTACAGAACTCAAAAATACACTCTACAACTCGAATTACAAGTGTTTGAAGCCTAATCTATCTAAGAAAAGGAAGAAGAGAGAAGCTAGAGCTTCTCACTCTAGTTTGATCTGAAAACTTCCTAATTGATACGTGTTAGATGTGTTTGTTTGGCTCTTAGCAAGCTCTGGAGGGTCCTCTCACATGCCTTTCTAGGCCTTAGGATGGGACCCTGTGCTTGTTTTGGTTTGATCATTTTATCTTGTACTGGTCCATGAGTTCTATGCGAACATACAAGAGAAAGAAGCTAATGATCTTTTGGATATCCATGCTATGGTATGTGGTATCCGTACTCATGTTACTCATGCTTCCTTATTGGCGTTTGTAGGTATCCCGGATGTTGGTTAGATGTATATCCATCGTATATCGCATTCATGGAGATTATGTTGAGGCTGACATAAATTTTAGTATTACAAGGGCCCAGGCTGATCTTAATAACATTAAGCATGCAGATAAGGACTACTTTCCCACGCATCAGCTTTCACTTCAGCAGAAGATTATAGTGGCCCTTCTGAGCCACAATGTCTTACCCCGGGCCAGTGGCTTAAATGAGATCAGGTGTGATGAGGTCTATATTATGCATAAGATTTTCTTCGGGTTTGGAGCCATTGAGGGTCTTCCCCTTGCTCCTTTCATTATGACCAATATTAGAAATTTGGTTCGCTCTAAGCACGTTAACATGAACTTCTACTTACCAGTCTTGATTACTCAGATTATTTAAGAGACTGGTGTGTCTGTTACGGAGCAGGTTGTTATGCAACCTCAGCCAAGTTCTATCATTGGGTATCCACTGCTAAAGTAGTGGTCGTATACTGAAGTTTGAGGAGAGTGGCGTAATCTGATTTGGAGGCCGTTGTAGGGTGGTGAGTGAGTTGACGCTGATGATATTCTAGTTCCAATTCTAGCTCCAGAAAAAAGCATGAGGAGGTGTCTTCAGAGGCCACACCTACTATTATTCGCCCTCCACCTGGAGAACTTGAGCCTTTTGTCATGCCTCTTTCTGATGACCAACTGGCTATATTTCATCACCTAAAACAACATATCTTGAACCTGGAGTACCATATTCAACGAGTTGAGGATAAAGTTAATACTGCTATAGATCACATCAAGGTAGCTCAAAGTCAGTTTAGAGTCTTATAGGATTATCTTCTTAACCATTTACCTCCTCCTAGTTAGATTTTCTAGACTAGCCTTCTTTTTTTTTTGGGCTAGTTCTTTTTCCTGTTATCAGGGCTTTTTATTTTTGAATAGTCCTTGATCCTTTCCTTTGATTTATTCACTTCGAAGTTTTTAGCTTGGATTTGTTTAATTGTAGGTAGCATCTCTATTGGAGTGGAATTGTATCAAAAACTCAAGAAAGGAGCTGAAATAAGGATTAAAATGGTGGGACTAATATGGGTGGCAGTTTACTTTTATTGGCTCGCATTTTGGCCTCTTCAAAAAGCAAAACAGTGCCATTATACTCCTGATTCTAGTGCCATCTTACTGTAAGACACAACAAAACAGGCTATATCGCTTGATTCTATTGGCTGCAACTTGCCAACTTGTGTTTGCAGCTCCTACACATATATATTGAGCTCTAGAAACCCTAAGAAGAGAAGAGAAACATGAAGAACACAAAATCAAAAGGAAAAATAAGAGAGCAGTTCATCCTTAGGGCTCCCATCTTTTGTTCTTCCACTATTTGATCTGATTTTGTGGATTTCAATTGATGTTTGAGGGTTTTAAAAGCTACCACACGTGATTCAAGCTTATAACTATGATTGTAGCTGATATTTGGTGATTTCTAACTTGTTTAATATATTAAAGCTGTCTTTCCTCTCATTTGTGAAAGTTTACGATAAGTATGATGAGTTTGATTGATTTTTTGCTTAAAATGAATGGCTAGACATGTTAAGGGTTGTGGATTGGTTCTGTAATGATATAAGAATATGGTAAATGAGTTTTAATGCATGATTGGAAGCTGTCCTTTACTTATTGGATGAGATTAATGCTTATTTCAACTTAAACCCTTGGAATAAAGTTAAGAAACATGTTAGGATCCGAGAAATCTACCTAATATGTTAGACTAATCAATAAGTAACTTGATTTAAATCATTGCATGACCAAACTATGGTTTATCTTGAGAGTTATAATATGAAAATTACAATTTTTAGGTTAAGCGTCCTATACATTATGCCTAATGCTTAAAGAATGATGCATGAGCAAACTTCATTTTAAGTTATTAGAGAATAAGCTTAGTCTTAGCCATAGCTAGGCTTAGAATTAAAGAAGTGACCCTAAGGCACCACCTTAAATCTATAATCAATTCACTTAGATCATTAAAGGCCAACTCCATGACCTTTTTATCCATTGAACAAACCCTTTTCATTAACTAAGTTATTCTACATAAGTTGATAATTTTAACTTTAGTTTGCAATCTTAGTTTTTAATTCCATTTAATCTTGAATCTCTAGATAATTGTGATCTAATTTGGGCCTAGTACTTGCATTTTAGCTAAACTACGCGTGGGAATGATACTTGGATCCAAAATACTCCACATATTATTTGTGACTAGTGCACTTGCCATTAGTGTTGATTTAACTTTAATTTGAGATAAGTGTGCTTCAAAAGCATAGTTTGTGAGTTAATTTGAATCAATTATCATCTATAAAAACCAACCAACATAAATCAAAGATTGGTTAGCATCTGAATTTGAAATAAAATACATGGGTAAAGCTGCATACATTCTTGAAGTTAAGATTTCGAGAGATTGTTTTCACTTTATCAAGCAACATATATTTAAATAATCCTTAAATGATTCCATATGCAAGATTCTGAACCAATAGATAATCGTGTTGTTAAAAGGTAAAGGCCTCAATAAGAGATTTTTCCTAATAACGCCACAAGAAAGGAAACAAATAAAGAAAGTTCCCTACTCTAATGTAGTTGGAAGTCTTATGTGCACAATGATATGTGAAAGATCAAATATTTGTTTTGTTGATGGGATGGTGAGAAGATATCACTTAAATTTAAGACAAACACATTGAAAAGTAGTTAAGAGAATGTTAATGTATCTAAAGGGTACAACAGATTATGTATTATATTGTAAAAAAAATGATCTACGTATATAAAAATATATAGATGAAGATTGGGAGGAGATTTAAATAAAAGAAAATCTGCCTTTAGATATGTTTTCTTACTCAACAATGGAGCAATATCATGGAAAAACAAGAAATAATCCTGGATTACATTGTTCATAATAGAAGTTGAATTCATAGCATTCTCAGATGTAATATAAGAAGTTATGTAGCTTCGTTGATTTTTAGTTCATTTTCATGTCATTAAAAGCAAAATTAATCTGGTAACTTTAAATTATGATAGTCAAGTAACAATTGCATACGCTAAAGACCCTAAGTTTCATTATAAAATTAAGCACATAGATATCAAATACAATTACATAAACGATAAAACTACATGAGGAAAAGTGACTATGAAGTATATATCTACATGAGATATGGTGGAAAACCCAATGATAAAGATAATTTCTTAAGATGCATATATTGGGCATGTAAAGTCACTAGCCTACGTAGATATTGAAATCTAATGATAAACATTTCTCTGTATATGTTCACTCATTGTAATTCCATATCTAAATGTGAATGTATAATGAAGATTATACATTGTTTAATACTTTATTCAAAATATGCTTTCTTTTTATAAATATAGTGTGTATGAATCAAAATTATGTAAGATAGATCATATATTGGTCCTCTCATATGGATAATTGCCTCTAATATTTGTGATCATTAGAAAAGAGGTAGGTTTAAATTTTATTATCTAAGTAATAATCGAGAGCGAAAAAATTAAGCTAGAAATGTTGCTTTAAACAAGAAACTTACATTATAAGGAAACTGGTTTGAAGTGATTAAATTATCTTTATATCTATCTTAAGTTACCATATGTGAGTTCTAAAAAGTTTTGGAGTAGATAAGTGAACTCATTAAATACTCAGTATATTTGAAGTATCATTTGCAGGTTATTTCTTAAACAAAAGACATTAAATTTAAACTAAGTGGATAAATATCATAACATATGACTTATACAATATATGCAACATTGACTCTAAAAGGGATTAATGTAAGTCTAAACCTCAACTTACAATATGTGAAAGTTTAAAGGTTGAAAGGAACCTCGTAGTATATTCTTATGACTCTCGTATAATTCTTGAAAATTGAATTTAAGGTTTGCTACCTTTGGTTATTACTAAAACATCATGCCAGATACGATCCTATAAAACAATTCTAAGAAAGAAAATTAAATTAAATTTTAAAAAGAATTGAGAATAAAGGAAGGCCATTTATTTTGGTTAAATCATATAAAAATCATTCAAATATAGTCATTGTCTCTTTAGTAAAGAAACTGAATACAATCATGATACAATAAAACAAACGAGATCACTGGAGAATGAAATACGGGATATGGCTTAAGGTATAATATACTGAATTTACTCAAAAGGATCGATTCATTAGTTAAGATGTTATATATTTCCAACATATGTATGACAATGAACTCTCATAATATGCTGGTTGCACAGGTTAGCGGATAAGTATGAGAACTATAGAATTCTAATCAAACAAACCCATCATATGTGAATTGGAGATAATTGAGACCACATGCCTACCCATAATTCAATTGTACATGATATTTGCTTAACTACAAATGATAGTTATTTTTTTGAATGAGAATATAATGGATAAGTTGTAAAAATCCATTAAGAGAAGAAAGTGAAGAATCATCTTATTAGAAATATTTTCTACAAAAAAAAGAATCCTCATAACTTGTGGAAAAAAGAAAATAATTAGTAAGTGATTGTTTTTAGATGCATATAATTTTTAAATGATCCTAGTGAAATCTTTGCGATTATGTTAAATATCTAACATTAATTGTTAAATTGAGAAACTAGTTATTATAAGATCTAATTTCTCTTTTTTTTTTGTCGATGTACATATCCATTCAATTGATCTATCTCCACTCATTGGTCAAATTAAATCATCAATAGAATAAAGATGCATAAAATTATGGAAGATTATTCAAGACTTTTAAAAATGAGCTTTTAAGTGTTTGACTTATTCATGTCCATTACTTGGTCAAAATAAAGCTCTCCTAATGCATATTTCAAAAAATTAGACACACATTGTGTAAACATATCTCAACCATAAATACGTTACATTCATCTAGAATATTTTTCATTTAACTAATTACTCATTTAGTTAACCTATGTCTATAATAGATTAAGTTAATGCACTAAACATAATATATTTAAGAAAATTAAACTTTTTAGTTTAATAACTTAACCATTTGAACGAACTTGCTTCAAAACTTTTAAAAAGTTACCTAAAATGAGATTTAATAATTAAGAGGATTTTTCATGAAATCTAAGGACTTTTTTTAATTTTAAAAATATTAAGAATAAAATCCTAAAATTAAATATCACCATAATATCTCTGAATATTGAAATAGATATGGTTGAAAACTTGTTATTGTGTTTAATGTATATAAACATTTAAAAAAGGAAAATTGGACATGTTTTTCACCTATTTTTTTGTTATCTTATTTTTTTTCTCTTTCTTCTTAAATACTAAGTCTTTATTTCTTGTGTAATTGAGTTTCGAGTTGAAACTCTTACTCTAATTGCATTTTGAGAAATAGCAAGGCATGTCTTTATTGAAACTATACAACTAATAATTGTCTCAATCTCATAATAATTCTCTTTAAGTCTAGTGACTGTTTTTATTCACTAAAACTAATAACTTAAGTGTTAATGTTGCAACATCTCTGAAAATCATAACTTAAGCATCAACACTACAATTTTAACTAAAAATAATAATTTAAGTGCTAATACTAGAATTTTCACTGAAAGAGTAACTTAGTATCAATACTACAATTGTCATGGAAAATAATAACTTAAGCATTAACACTATAATTTTTACAAATACTGTTGACCTAAAGGAGGTTCTTCTTAATTTTAATGATGACAAAACAATCTTACTACTAATGCTTTTTATTATATTTGATGTTTTGGGAAGACAAATATGTTAAAAAGCTATTTAAAAGATGAATCATTGAGCCTTGGATTATAAAATAGAGCTTATGAAGATCAAAGAAAAAAGGTTTGAGATGAATATCAAGTTAGAATTTAATAGGTTATATGTTGTAATTTTTAATGTAATCTTACATATTGTAATTAATGTAATATTATGTTGATTCTCTCATTGCATTTAAAAGGCTTAAGTTATATATATTGTAGTCACACTTAGTGTTTATGCATATAAATTGCATAATTAAGAATAATTGTATGGGGAATAGTTTTAATGATCCTTTTGATACGCAAAAAATATTTTTCAAGAAGTAATTGTTCAAAAAAGTTGGGATTAGTTTTAAGATGTTTTGAATATGTTAAAGTGTATTAAGTTTAATTAAAAATCAATCTAGTATAGGATTGATCTACCAATACGTGTTCTTCTCATGGACTGGTACACTAATAGGAAGCACTAGTCAATTAGTGCAGTGAGACTAGCTAACTATGGCTTCAACGAATGTGAGAATAACAGTTAGTTTCAACAGAAATATTTGTGTTAAATGATTTTTAATGAGCTTCTATGGCTACAAATAACTAATAGGCCAATTTGCACTTATAAATAAGTGCTTTGGAATGTGTCTTAAGCATCAAGTGTATAGAGAAACATAAGAGCAATTGAATTAAAGTATTTTAAGCATTCTTTTATGAAGTTTGGTGATGATTTTAAATTGTTTTGTGATGCATTCATCTAAGTGTGTTGAGAGTTCCCTTAAACATTTTGAGTGAGTCAAGAAAGAGTTTTTGAAGTATTTTTTAGGGTGTTTTAAATAATGGGAATATTTTGTATGGGTTGCTCCAAAGCTTATTTAAAAGGAGAAGTTATAAAGTGGTGATTTTAATAGTGAAATTTCTAATGAGAAATTTGAGAGTGGACATAGGTGTGGATTGTGCATATATCAAAATTTGAATTTATAGCCCATAATTGTATTTTTTAATATAAAAATTAGAAGTAAAGGATTTTAATTATATGATTTGATTATTTACAAAATTTTTGTTTCCAAACATGTCATCTTTTATGAACACGAGTTTCCTTTTAAGGATGCAAATAATGATAATTCTGAGTTGATTTCTTTTACAATTTTCGATGGCATTGCTCCTATTGATGACATATTTTCATCAAATCAATTTGCAAAATTTGATAATGAGTTTTCTCAAACTTGGGAAGAATAATCAACTATCACTCTCTCATTTAAAAGGGCCACTAAAGACTTACATACACCTTTTAAAAGATTATCATTTTAACCTTCTTCTTGATCAACATAATGCAATTAATAATAAATATCATAATTATGTTAGTTATAGGTCATTTTTTATCACCACAAAAGCTCTTTATGTTTCCATTTCAACTTCATTTGAACCTAAGTTATTGTTGGAAATAAAAAGTAACTTTTAGAATTCTAAATTAATGTCCAAAGAGTATTTAAGTGGTTAAATCCTAATCAATTGATAGATTAAAGAGGAATCAATTGACATTTTGAAGCTGCGTATGTCTAGACTCAAATAAATCTAATGTTGAGTCATTTGGAGTTAAAGAGATTTATGATGAAAGAAATACATAATGGTCAATTATATTATTATTTTTTTTGAAGTTCCATTGAAAATATTTACCTCTTTGTATTATAAAAATATGTGGTTTTTATTGGTGATTTTAAAATTATCTATTGGCTTTATAAATAATCATGTAATTTTCATTTGATATGAGAGGGAAGAATAAAATTTCTATTACAAGAATACTCTTCCTTCATTATTCATACAAGAGTGTAAATGTTTGTGAGCATATCACTTTTTCAATAAGGTGATATTAGAATCAATTATAATATCAATAGAAGCCTCTTTATCCCTTCACTATCCATAGGTTACCAAACTAAACTATAAGAATTGGGAATGTAGTATGTACACCATTCTCAACTCATAAGGCATATATAGTCAATAATTATTACACAAAACCTTAAGATGAGGCAAGCTTAGCTTAAGTCAAAATGGAAGCCTTAAAGAAGGGAAAAAAAATAAAGATTAAAGTACACTTACTATCATCCTTAAAAGTTCATATGCAAAAATATTTAAGAAAATAGCCAATAAATTACATTAAAGAAGGTACATGAAACACTCCAAAATTAAATAATGCGAGTTGGTAAGGTGAAGATGTGAATTTAAACTCTAAAGGATTAGCTTAAAACACTCTTACTAAAACATGAAAATCCATTTCAAAGCATTATATAAGAGTCCTAGGAGTGGATAACTAAATTAATAGGCTTGGTGAAGCTATTTAAGATGTTCGAGTTATTGATAATGTCCTACAATCTATTGACTAAAAATGCAATTATATGGTAGTTTGTACTGAAGAATATATAGATATAAGTAGTATGATCACTTATGAGTTAAGTAGATTTTTACTAGATTATAAAAAACGCATGGATTTCAACATGAAGGATTTGGCAGAATAAGCGCAACTAGGAAAGATTTTATTGAACTCTAAAAATAATTATATGTAATAAAGTGGAAAAAAAAATTCGTATATGAAAGTGAATGTGGTCATGGACAAGATCATGGATACACATTAAGCTAAAGGAAAGGAAAGAGTGAGTAAGACTCTTTTATTAAAAATATACCTCAAAATTCTTAATGTGTTTAAGGAATATCGAGAAGAAATTTTTAGAAATGGGTTGAATTAAGTTAACTCCACCTAATCCTTTTGTACATACATATATGAAAAAAGAAAAGAGAAAACCTAATTCTAGTTTCAACTGCCATCTCCATCCTCTTCGCTAAATTCTTATCGTCAATATCCCTTATACCTTGAAAATCCTTAACTTTTAGAGATACTTATCCTTGAATTCGCACCTATATCCTTTTCCTTTGTTTGTATCATGTTAGCCTTTCCTTCCGAAAGAAACAGAGTTACTTTAATCCTATTCCGTTATTTCTCTATTTCCTTATTTATCTTTCGATTACCATTGTCTGAAGCATGATTAAAGTTTGTAAACCCTTCGCATTAAAAGTGAAGGACAGATTCTTATCACTGCCCTAGTTAGTGGCCACCTGGCGTCATCACCTAACTCAGCCTCGCACGCCATCACTAGTGATTTGCACCATTGTCTAGCCTCGTGACTCATGCTTCATTCATTTCGATTGCCACCAACCCCAAAGCCTTTTTCGATAGCATAATAGTTGCTATAGCCAGTCGCCACTGGTATTGACTGGTCACATTAAGAACTGGCCATTTTTACTGGGCCTTCATTTATTTCTCGAAGATGGCCAAAATTTATCATCGGTTTCATTCTTTCATTTTCTGTGATCTATTTTTTATGGTTCATATTTATTCCACTTAATTTGTGGTTTTATGCATAGGTATGAATATGATTTTTAGGACATGATTCCATTATTATTATGTTACTGGGATGCCTTTCACATATTTGAATATACTTATTCACATATGAATTAAACTGTTAACATTAAGAGCTCTCCTAATGCGGAGTTTAATACTTTTATTTTATGTCAACCTTTACGATTATCGTGTGCACATAAGCAACTTTATCCAAACAAGTATATACATCTAGTTAATTCTTCCTGGACTCAAACATTGTTGTGCTTTCTATATTTGGCTACACAACTCTTAAGTGGCATTAAAGTAAGGGAAAAGAACTATATATTTATAAGGATGTGTCAATCAGCTCCATTTCTTCTTTTAATAATAATAATACTAAGTAAATAAATAATAAATAATAAATAATAAATAATAAATAAAATAAAAATATAAGTTAATTGGTAGAAGGACATAGCATAATATTTTTTATTATTCAATTATATTAAATTATGTTCTAATAAAAAAGTTCCTACATTTAGGTCATACTAATAAAGTAAAGGATCAATAGTTAGGACTTGATACATAATTTTGTTTATTTTAGATTAATTTTATCTATTTTAGATATCAAGTAATTAGTAGTTAGGGTGTATTTGCAATATGTGTTTACATGACAGGGGTATATTATAAACATGGAGATGTTACATGAACATTGAGATAGTTTGTTTGTGTGTAAGTGGTGATTGGTATGTACTTACAATGTGTACTTATGTGACATGTTCATACTATAAATGTTGGATGCGATTTAGTTTTTGTGATGGCTTGTAGTGAACTAAGAAATTATGATGTGTTTGCACTTATGTAATTGTAGTTATGTGATACAGTGATATATCCGTATAAATTTCGAGAATGTAATTGTATAAGAATACGGTGTTATATGTACCTAATTTTAATTGAAATTATCCAAGAAATATGATAACAATATCACAGTACACAACTAGAAAAATGTACCTATTGTAGTATAATATAACTAAGGTGAGTCAAGGGTCGAATCCACATGGACTACTATTACTAGTGAGTATCTATCTAAATTATCTAGTTTAACAAAATGCGAATTGGTTGATAGGGTTGATAATGAAAATTTAATAACCAATTAAAAGTAATAGCTTAAATAAACTTATAAAGGATAACACTTAATAATGAAGATAGGATTTAGGTGATTAATTCCTCAAGGATTTGTACGTATTCATTGTTCATCTTGATTTAACTTAATTTCTAGATTAATTTGATTATAAATTCCTTAATGTAAATTACACTCTTTCTTGAGTTATGCAACCTTATTCAAGTTAATAAATTAGTCAAAAGTTCTCTCTATCACACTCTATTAAGTAAGTGTAGTACCTTGTTTTATGGAACCTATTGTTTTGGCTAAACTCACACCTTACTCGAATGTCTTATGTAAGCCTATCTTTAGGACTCTATATGAGATATATTATTTATGTACTGATATTAAAATATGCAAAGATCTCTCAATTAAACATATATAAATCAAAGCATTGAAATCAACATTTACATTTAAATAACATTTTAAATCTAGAAATTCAGAGTAAAATCCATAAACAATCCTAAAGAAAAATCTAGAAATTCAGAGTTAAATCCTATAGTTCATAAAAATCCAAATCCTAATCAAAATTTTAGTTTTTAATCATTGTTTGAATCATAAATATAATCAATAAAGAGAAAGGGAAAGAAGGGATTATGATGAATTAATCTTGCTCCTTGAGTCCTTAATGATGGTTGATGTGAATTTCTTGTCTTGATCCTTAAATCCTTGTGTTTAGAACCCTTTTTTTCCTTTAAAATTGAGTAAGAATCCTTTGGAGATGGTTTAAGACTTCAAAACCCTTTTTTGGTGACTCCTTTGTTATGTTTGGAGGTAAGAAGTATCATTAAAATAACCCTAAAAGGGTTAACTAGGGAGGGCACCATGTCACACCCATGGTTAAGATCCACGACTGTGGGTTTAAGTCGTGATATCTTCTGTCAATATATCATGGTAATGGGTCTTTTCCTAGGCCTTAGATCTCTTGACAACTCTTACCTTTCTTCTCCTTTTCTACTTTAACTCCTCCTACACACCTTTAATAGCCATTAAATTAGACATGTAGATTCTTCACATGATGTTCTTTCCCCCTGTAAAATTACATAACAATTTAAGCTCTAAAAATGCACCTAATGCATCACCAAAGTCATATGTACCAAAATTGGTGCTTGTTTGAGCTTCCCTTATTTTTCTCTTAATGCATTCTGGATAGCTTGTCATAAGACCTTGCAAATTAGTGTGAAACTTTATAACATGATGCTCTAATTCTTTAAATTGATCCCACACCTCTTTTAACTCTAAAAGGACCTCTAAAAGCACTTAAAAAAACTTATTGAAGCCCTGCAAAACATAAATAACCATACAAAGTAACTTAAGTAGCTTCTTTTTCATAAAAAACCAATTATGCACCTAAATCATATGTAATTATTCCTCAAACTAAGGTAATCATTATAAAAACATGACTAGAAATGTATAAATAAAGTATTATCAAATACTCCCTATACTTAAGCTATTACTTTTCCTTAAGCAACGACTTAAACATCTATTCAAAATTTCATCAATCATAGTTATGGAGTAATTGAGTAGAAACAAAAATTAATCAATGCTCTTGAATTAGTTTACATATCATAATTCTTTTCGTAAAAAAACTTGGTTAAAACACATGGATTCACATAGTTAGTAATTAGGCAATCTTTAATGTACAATATCAAATAACTATGAAGCTCCATATAGATCATCACATAAACTTATACAAGAAAATCATTACTAATGCAAAGTATAACTTAATTTATGATTTTTGAAGCAATTTTGGGTTTCACCTTATCTTTTAATGTGAGGGTAAACATTTTGTCATGAATATCCCCAGTTACTAAACTTAGTTACCCATTTTAGGCTTGTTTGAAATGTCATCTAGCCTTTTTATGTGAAGGTGAACATTTGTCATGAACACCCCTAGTTACTTAGATAGATCACAATCGTAAATAATTACTAGCTTTACTCATACAGTTCAAATTTTTTTATCGATGTGAAGCCAACAGAGTGAGTGTTTACTTACTTAATTTAAGTACAAATATACTCTTTATTCATTGAAAACATGTCCTATTCCAAATTAATACAATATTCCATATATAACCACATTTTGATAATTGAAATTGAACATTAAAAGTGATTAAAATCATAAAAAAATCACAAAAAAGAAGAAAAAAATTTAGGACACAAATCGATTAAGAATTGTTAAATGCTCATCTCATTAAGAACATTGATGAAATTAAAACACTACAATTTAAAAATAAACTCTTAATCTCAATTGTTCAAAATTGAACATTCAAGTCATTATTGTTGGGCTCCTATTAATATAAGTATGGTAATAAATGATAAATAGTGTCATGTTTAACTCCACCCCATCACTTAAACCTAAATTTCCTTAAGTTAGAGAACTTAAAACAAATAAAGTTCATGAAAAGTGAGAAAAGATAAGTAAAACAATACTCCCTTAAATAGTTGAATCCATTGCATATAGGGATGTCAATCGGGTGGGTCAGGTCGGGTTCGGGTTGGGTCATTTCGGGTTAACACTAATTCGGGTTCAGGTCGGGTTCGAGTCAGGTCGATTTGGGTTTGGGTCATTTCGGGTTAACACCAATTCGGGTTCAGGTCAGGTTAATTTGGGTTCAGGTCAATTTTTGGTCGGGTTAATTTTAGGTAGGGTAGAGTTCGGGTTGAGTCAAATTCAGGTCGGGTTAACGTGGGTTGACCCGTCGGGTTATATGAATAAAAAAATTTGTTTGTCATTTATTAAACTCTAAATTCTAAATAAGAATATGTTTAATTAATTTTTTGAAATAATTATTCGTAATACTTTTCATAATTAAAA
>JAOXYD010047741.1:0-13454 GCA_028565735.1 Pinacopodium congolense | reverse complement strand
TGTTTTTTTATTTTTGTGTTTAGAAAAATAGGAAACCAAAACCTAAGTAAAAATGGCCTTAAAGTAACAAGAGGACAGTGCCATTATTAGTTTGTTGAGTGAATAAAGCAAAATCATACGGACTAGAAGTAAACATAAATTGAGTAAGAGTGAAATTATATTTAATAAACTGGGCCTTTGTTGCTTTCTTTAATCTATATAAGGCTCGTTGAATCTTACAAACCTTATAAGGAGAATGATAACTTGGAGGAAGATGTATATAGACTTTTTCTATGAAATCATCATGAATGAAGGTAGTTTTGACATCCATCTGATAAAGTTTCCATTAGTAAACTATACTTATGGCCAATAGACCATGAACAGATGTTAATCTTGTTATTAGAGTGAAGATTTTTTTTCATAATCTATTCCATATTCTTGAGTGTCTCATTTTCCTATTAAGTAAGCTTTGTAACGTTCAATAATTTAATTAGAGCAGGCCTTGATTTTATAAATATATGTGAAATTAATAGGGCTCTTATTAGGAGGAAGATTTACTATGTCCCAAGTATGGGTTTTCTTTAAAGCTTGAATTTCTTCATTCATAGTTTTATACCAAACAAGGTTGGTACTTGCCTTACGATAAGGACAAGGCTCATGAAGCGTTGTAATATTAGAGTAAGGGTGAAAATCAATAAGGTAATGAGGGTGTTTTTTTTAGCTAACTAGAATGACGAAGATTAAAATTAAGGGTGGATGTAGTCACAAGTGTAAAATTAACAACTGATACAGGTTCCGTAGGAGCATGTGAGGGAGATCTAGTTTTAATCACATTAAGAGTACCTATATCAGGACTTGGAAACATATTAATTGAGAAATTAATGAAAAAAAGAGAGTTAGTATTGATAGAGTGATGAAATTTTAAAAGAGATGAAAACATGGTATTTTTCTTGAAGGTTATATAATGTGAGATACGTAATTGATTGGAAGTAAGATTTTGATAATGATATCATTTCTATTTAATACCATATTTAAGAAAACAAAATAGATGAGTACAAGGTACTAATTTTGTATGCTCATGAGGATGTAAAAGAACAAAATAAGCACAATCAAAATTGTAAGCTTTATATCACTTAAGAGAGGGGTGAATTTAGTATTTGGGTTAACCATATTTGTAGTTTTAAACTTTTCACTATTTTCTCAATTGAGTCATATACCTTTAAAACTTCCTATTGAAGTCTTATACATATGCGGATTAATCAAAGGCAGTCCGTCTAGGACTTAATTGGGAAAATTGTGAAAGTTTTAGGATTTAATTGAAAAAATTATGAAAGGTTTAGGATTACAAATAGGAACTTCCTATTAAAGTCTTATACCTATGCGGATCAATCAAAGGTAGTCCTTCTAAGACTTAATTGGAAAAATTGTGAAAGTTTTAGGATTTAATTGGAAAAATTATGAAAGGTTTAGGACTACAAATAGAATTATCCCAAATATTTGTAGTCCTAAACCTATTATAAGTTTTCCAATTAAATTCTAAACCTTTCACAATTTTCTCAATTAAGTCCTATAAGGATTGCCTTTGATTAATTCACATAGGTATAGGATTTCAATAGGAACTTTTAAAGGTATATGACTCAATTGAGAAAACTGTAAAAGGTTTAAGACTACAAATATGGTTATCTCTTTGGTGTTTTAAAATTTTTTCTAAACTTCCAACATAAACCACTTAAAACTAATTTTCAACTATATATAATCCCTAAATTGAAATGCAACCTATATAGAATGATATTTCAATTTAATACAAATAAACTAAATTTAATTAATTAATAAATCAATCATAAGTGCATATAATTAAAAAGGATAGGGAAAGAGGGTTAAACTGATATTTTTATAGTAATTCGACTATCCAAAACTTACGTCCACTCCCAACACACTTGTTATATTTTCACTAATTCAAATCTTATTTAGAGTGAAGAGAAACCTTTACAACTTCTTTTTATAAAAATGAGGTGAAGAGTAACGTAAAAATCTTACTTAAGGGTAAAGAGTAACCTAATAGCTTCTTTTTTTAACAAAGGAGGCGAAAATGAATCCAAAAACATCTTCTTTCAAATGGGTAAAGATGAGCTCAATACAGTCTTACTTTTTATAGGGTGAAGAGAAATCCTTAACCAAAATCAATTTTAACAATATATACCCTAATAACAAGCCCCAAAATAAAGCTCTTAATTCTCACAGCACTTCCCAACAAAAAACTAGATCAAAACCAAAACTCAAAGGGTTCAAAATGCAACACACATAAATACAATAACCAATCTTTTCTCTTAAATTCATAAACCAATATAAATGACCCAATCTCTCATTCAATGTTAATTCAATCACCAAAAACTCATAAAGATTGTTCTCAAACCAAAATCATCATTTTCTTGGACAATGATGCAAATTCTTAAGATGAAGCTAAAAATCCAAATTGAAATTCTACATAAAATTGTAAATGAGGGGAACACTCACCTTTGGTATGATAATTGGGCATAAGTTGGCCCCTTAGCAAACTTGTCTAAATTTTCTAGTTAAGAACACACATGTCCTAGTTGGAGGTGTATCTATCGAGATATTCTCCTAATCCTAAGGAGGAGGATAGGGTTGTAAAGAAGAAGAAATATTTTTGGTTTTTCTTTAACAAATCTTTTGTTAAGATTTTTTAGGAAAGACCTATTAATGCATATTAGCATAGGCTAATATGGTTCAAGGAATTTTTACCGAGAGTGTCATTCCTATTATGGCTAGTTGTGAAAAAAAGTTTAAATATATTGGAGAGAGATGCGAGATTTGGAATTCAAAACACCATATGTTATTTGTGTAAAAATAAAGTAGAGTCCTTGAGCCATTTATTTTTCAATTGCAGGAATATGTCTCCTTTTTAGATCTACATATAATAGAGGTGTAACCATCTCTGCCTAATAAATAGATGGGATAGCATATTTAAAAAATTACTCTAGGATACAATGTTAATTCCATTTGGAGAGAAAGAAACAATATAATTTTTGAGGAGGCGAGGTCATTTTCCCATGAATTCTGTAGCATGACTCTCCACTGGATGAGAGAACTTTTTCTTTGAAGGATATAGGATTCAAATGTATCAGACATCATGAAGAGTAGTTAGAATTTATTATGAGTGTGTATAATTAACATAACATATGTAGACTCTCAATTTTAATAAGAGAGTAGGTAAATTAAATTCACCAATTTAAACTTATGGTAGAGAGTAGGGTAACAAGTTAGCTAAATATACAAAATGTTGTTTTTATTAGTCATAAAATAATGGAAAAGAAGTAGGTGAGATCCAACTTGCAGAATCTAGCTTGATTTTGCACATACTTAGGATGGTTATGGAAGTTAAGATCACCTATCACTACTACAGACTTGTTTTTATCCATTCGAAGTCGATGGGAGTATGGCACCTTGAATTTGGTATGTGATAGAATTGGAGACTGAATGAGGTTAAATACACTCGAATTATATGCCAGTTAGACTTAAGCAAGGAAAATAGGGCAAAATTCTCATGTTGTTTCTTCTTCTTCTTTTTTGTCTATAGTGATGTAAGGTTAATAGACTTATAATGTCATAGGATAAATAGAAAGAAGGTACTTGCATAATCTACTAATAGAAGGAAGCAATCAAAAGTGGAAACCTTGTATAGATGTTTCAATGGCTATCGAAGACCATAGTGGTGCTTCTCTCATATAATAGCAGCTTCATTATACCTTGCCATTTTTCTTTTAGACATAACACATGACTACAATAGCGTTATTCTTCCTACCATTATAAACCACTGTTATGCTCTTTCAAGACTATAAAGGTGCCATTGGGCAATATGCACTACCATTTGTGGCCTGTAGTTATGTACCCAAAAAAGCATAAAAAAGACTTAATCAAATTCTAAAACTCTTTAA
This sequence comes from Pinacopodium congolense, assembly GCA_028565735.1. Taxonomy (NCBI): domain Eukaryota; kingdom Viridiplantae; phylum Streptophyta; class Magnoliopsida; order Malpighiales; family Erythroxylaceae; genus Pinacopodium; species Pinacopodium congolense. Next base: position 9,519 of record JAOXYD010047741.1, on the reverse strand, counting down.
ATGTTTTCCTAACATCAAATACAACTTTAACCAATTTTCACAAGATTCTCAAAGTAATTTTGACTATCAAGACATTGCAATTAAGTTTAAAAAAAACAAAATATGTCTTGATTTATGACAAATTTCACACATTTTCAAAACTCTTCACTTTAAACAATTTCTAAAACTCTTCACTCCAAAACACTACACACAATTTTCAAATTCATTTCTAAGGTTGTTTCAATTTTCAAAATAATTCAATTGACTCAAATACAAAATATGTTTTAGTTATGAAAATTTTTATTCCAAACAATTTCATTACTTTTCAAAATTTTCCAAAACTTCAAAAAAACATTAAAAAACCAATTTGTACATAAAGACTTGACTCAAACATATTTAAACATACTTAAATAACTTCAAACATGTATCTAAAATACTTAACACATAAAGAGAACTTCTATAAAATAATTTATCATATTACCTCTTGATTTTACAACTCTATGCCTATATAGAGAAACTTTAAATCAATTCCTAATATGCCAATATCATAAATAAACTTAAACAAACTATAAGACTCTTAACTAAAATCTTAAACGTAACGCATATACAAATGTTCAATAAACGAGAGCCCTTTCAAGCATTAACAAAGATTAAGATAAGTTTAGAACAAAATACATAACTAAACCTATCCATTCTTGATCTTCATACTCTAGATCTTCATGTTCAAACATGTATTCTTTGCTTTATATGCATCAAGCTATCTTTCTAATATATCATAACAAAACTATTGGTAACAAAAAAATTTTATCATCATCAAAACTAATGATTGAAACATCCTTCAGTTCAACAATCTCTCCCTTTTTTATGATGATAAAATATGTAACATTAAGAGTACATAAAATAAAAAATAAAAAATATTCAAAAATATTTTACCTAAATGCTCATGCATCATGAAATGTTATTACTCTCTCCCTTTTATACTTAAAATTTATATTTCTCTTTAATACTACGTAACACTCTCCCTCTTTTTGACATCATGAAAAAGAATACTAATTATTGTAAAAGAGATAAAAACAAAGCATACCAATTGTAAAAAAAATGCGTAATTCATAAACTTTAATACTGATTATACAAGGAAAATGATACCATTTGTAAAAGAAATGAATTTGTAAGAGAAAAATCATTTCCTAATCTCTCATAATCAAGCAAAATTCTTTCAAATATACCAAACTCACTTTTTAAATCTCATATAATTTTCTCTCCCCATTAATCTATGCAATTAAATTACTTCTACTATCACTAAATGTATACGTTAATGCATTATAAAGCATCAAAGATACAAAAAAGGACAAACACACAATCTGCATCAAGAACACAAACTATACATATTTTGCATAAAAAATGGACATTACACATTATACAGAGAATCACATATTTCACATATTATGCATTAAAGACACATATTTCACATATTATGCATTAAAAATGTAAATTTCGCAACTTATGCATTAAAAATGCAAATCATAAGCATAAATGAGATTCAAAAATGAATTTTCATTTATGAAACAACTAATACCACATAAACATATAAAACCATGTAAAGATAATTGAAAGATGCTAAACGGTAAAGTCTCCTAAATTTATGCATTATAAAAATTTTATCACACAATAGGAAAGGTGCACATGCAAAACATTTTTCAAAAATATGTACCATTTCAAGAAATGATACCATTTACAAAAATGATACCAATTATAAAATATGATACATCATTTGTAAAATGAGATGCTAATTTTAAAAAATCATTTTATCTAACACATAAAAGAAATACCAATATCAAAAATCACATTATCTAATTTGTGCAATGCATCAATTTGAAAAATCATACAAAAACTCTAATACCAATTATAAATGAGCCTAATAACAATTTAAATTACACCAACTTGTAAATAAAACTCTTCCTAAACTCATAAAAGGTCAATTTTCAAATCATGCAACTATTTTATTGTGATGCATCAAACTAAAAAATTATTCTACTTTCATGTAATAGCTCCCCCTAACTACATTCAATAAATTTTCTACATAAAATCTATATGCTAAGAACAACATTCTCAGTTCAATAATATGTCACCAAATATGTGTCAAGAAAAAATTTATCAAATAAAAGCATCGAAGCACCTCCTTTTTGCATCACTATTTGATACCATATTCTCTATTCCTTACTTATTTCAACAATGTGTTAATTTATTAGCTCATGTGAGGGCTTCATGGTGAATTTTTTCCTTCCACTTCAAAGTTATAGATACCACTTTCTTGCTTCCTTACTTAACACCAATTTTAAACTAAATGATCTTAACCTACAAAATAAGATTCAACGCATTCTAGGTACCTATATAAACTTTGGTCGTTGGAGGTTACCTTTATACCTTTTTCAACCCAAATTTGTAAAGGCTTTTTAAACAACCTATGTTTAACAAAAAAAAAATTTTCTGTATGACTTAAATGAACACAAAAATAACATGTTAAATGTGCATAATGAAACCTGTAATCTATATGCTTAAATGCATTCCTCCTATTATAATGAGCTCTATTAGGAATGTGTTCATGCGTATATGAGATATGAAAATGAAACATACCATTGTGCTTTATATGAAATCTAAATGCATTTCTAGGTCTCCTTCCTTTAGATATTCTTCCTTGATAAGGTTTAGGCTTGGAATATGTATGAAATATGTTTTTAGATTCATATGGATGCAAATGGGGAGCATGCAATTATGATGGTCTATAATGCTTATCATGAGACCTAAATGTATACATGTTCTTTTATTAATGAAAAACCTTCTAGGATGTAAATATTATGTGCTCCTAAATTTATGTCATATAAGAAGTATGGGGATAAGTTGGGCCTCTTTACTTACCTTGACTCCAAATGCATCATTATGAGATAGTTATGCATTTTTATGAAAAATGTGCCTATTTTTGGTTAAATGCACTAGCTTTCTAATTTTATTCCTAGATGAATAGATGAATGCATGATGGCTCTTCCTAGGATGTGAATAATGATGAAGATGCAACATTTTCTAATAAGGGTTTAGAAGTATGTTCTTCATCTTTTAAGTCTTACCTTTTACAAAAATGGTTTTTGTATCATTAGAAACACTCCCCTGGGTGAATCCTAAACCTTACCTATAATTTGACCTCTTTTAAGATCCTAGCATATTAGTCAATTTTTTACTCTCAAGTGAATTTTGATTAAGATTTCTTGATGTTATTTATCTCCTTCTTCAATGCCTCATTTTCATGGAATAAGCTAATCATATCATAATCATGTTTTTCAACTTCCATATGCCTAGATTCTAGTATAGCATCTATCTCATTCTTCAACCTATCAATTTATAACATTCATGCATTCTTAACTTTTAAAATGTCACGCATCTCATTTTCATGCATGCATTCATCCAACTTTGTTAATGTTGTCTTATGATTGGAAGAAAGCTTCTTCCTTTTCAAACTCACTATTCTAAGGCATTTAACTAATTCATCATCTAATAAATCATCACAATCATTATCGTCATCATCATATGAGTTAGAACTAAAAGGTACCTCATTGTCTTTATTTTGGAAATTTGAGGGAGATGTTGCCTTATCCTCCTCATTACCCATAAGGCACAAGTTTGATGCTTCTTCTTCCAATTGCTCATCCTCATTTTCTTCTTCTACTTTCTTCACTTCCTTAACATCATTTCCACTTATATAAAAATCCTCCAACCTACACCAAATATCATTGGTGGATTTATACTTTATAAAAAATGCTTCTATCTACTTCACAAAATAACATATGCATGGCATTATTATTTAATGAAAAAAATTCTAAGTCATATGTAAAAGCATAAGGGTTATTTTCAACAAATTTCCATAAATCAATATTTTGGCCCATCAAGTAAAACTTCATCCTAATTTTTTATTCAAAGAAATTCATTCCTTTAAACAAGGATAGTTTATACACATCTAACCCCTCTCGACTAAATGGATCACTAAAATATGCCATAATGGATTTTTGATCATCAATTTCATTAGAAATTAAACTTAAAGTGAGATTTTACTCTACTAGCACTTGTAAGTCCTATGACACCCAAAAGGATAAAAAAAAAAAATCTAAACTCACAGCCTAAACCACTTTTCAACTATATGCAATCCTTAAACTGAAATTCAACCTATATGGAAAGATAATGCAAATAAGCTAAATTCAATCAATTAAGAAATTAACTACAAGTGTATAAAATTAAAAAGGATAGGGAAAGAAGGATACACAAAGATTTTATTGTGGTTCGGTTAAATAATTTTAGCCTATATTTGCTCCTAACACATTTATTGGATTTTTCACTAATAAAAATTATTTTTAGGGTGAAAAGAAAACTTTATAATTTATTCTTTCCACAAAGGGAGTTGAAAAAGTAATACAAAAATCTTACTTAAGAGTATAAAGTAACCCAAAAACTTCTTTTCACAAAGGAGATAAAGAGGAACTCATAAACATCTTCATTCAAATGGAGCGAAGAGTAATCCTTAACCAAAATTAATCTCAACAACATATACCCCAGCAACATGTTCCAAAATCAAGCTCTCAAATTTTACAACACTTACCAGCATAAGGCTTGATCAAAACCAAAAATCAAAGGGCTTAAAATGCTACACATGTAAACATAATAATCAATCTTTTCTCTCAAACTCATAAACCAACATAAGTGACCCAAAATCTCATTCAATGCTCATTCAATCACCAAAAACTCATAAAGATTGTTATAAGACCTTTAGAAAACCTATTTATAAGCTTCCAAAGCTTATATAGCCATTGGTAGTTTAAACTAGTTGTTACACACATAGCAAAATAAGTTAAATTAGTTATTACACCAGCTATTTGGGACCATAACGATGCTTCCATTTGACAATAATGGCTCTGTTTTATCCCCTTATTATTCTTCTAGACAGAACGCATGACTACAACAATGTTATTCTTCTCACCATTGTATGCTCTTACGAGACTACAATGGTGCTGTTGTGTGCTATACACTGTGTTATGCATACAAAAAGTATTAAAGGACTCAATTAAATTCCAAAACTCTTTAAACATTTTTTTAACATCAAATACAACATCAATTAAGTTTGAAAAGATCCCCATCGTAGTTTTGATTGCTAAGAAATTACAATTAAAATAAAAAATATGTCTTCTTATGTGACAAATTTCATACATTTTCAAAACTTTCCACCTTGAACCATTTCTAAAATTTTTATAAACATACCAAAATAATTTCTTTCACTCCAATAAACTTCACACAAGTTTCAAATCAATTTTCAAGGCTATTTCAATTTCCAAAGTTTTTAAAACTTTAACAAACATTTCCAAAAAATCTAATTTTCACATAAATAATTGACTCAGACACACTCAAATAATTTTAAATAGGTTACCAAAATATTTAATACATCAACAGGACTTCTTTAAAATAAGTAATTGCTTTACCTTTTAATTATGCAACTTCCTCACATTATGAAAAAGCACTAAACCAATTCTTAATATGCAAATGTTATAAACAAATTACTCTTAAGACTCTTAACCAAAATCCTAAATACAATACACATGAAAATATTCATGTAAAAGTGAGAATTTTCAACTATTGATAAAGATTAAGACAAGTTTATAACAAAAATACATAACTAAACCTATTCATTCTTAATCTTTATCTTAATGCTTACTTTATTATTCTCATCCTCCTTGGGCTCTAACATGTATTCATTACATTATTTGTAGTAATTTATCTTTCTAAAACATCAAAACTAAACCATTAGTAATAAAAATATTTTGTCATTATCAAAACCGATTATTGGAACCTCTCTTGGTTTAACAAAAAGATTTAAGAGTTGAATAATCATGAGTTTTACCGAGTAATCTTTCAAAAAGAGATAAATTTCGAAGAACTAAGGTAGAAAATCAATTGATAATGTTGCTTCTCCCTAAAAATTTTTGGGACATGATGCAGATAGAAAAAGAGCACGTACAAAATAAAAAATATGATAATGTTTTCATTCAATTCTTTTATTATGTTGTGAGGCGTCAAAATAAGAACGTTGAACAATAGTTCCTTGTTGACTAAGAAATTAGACTAAAGAGGAGTCTAGGTATTCCATCACATTTTCTATTATAAGGATCCAAATAGTACAAGAGAACTGGGTTCTAGTCATTTTTGCAAATGTGATGTAAACTTGAGATACTTCAAGTTAATATTTCAAAAATATATCCAAGTAAACCCAGAGTAATCATCTATAAATAATACAAAATAACAAAAACCATTTACGAATGAGATAGGAGAAGGATCTCAAATGCCAAAATATATTACACCAAATGGTTTGTCTGAAATATAATCACTATTAGTGAAAAATAATACAAGCTGTTTTGCAAGCTGATAATTTAAACAATCCAAAGGGTAAAATTTTGTAGTTTATAGTAGTTTATGAGCAATTAAATAATGAATTTTACTAATGGAGGTATGGCCAAGACAAAGATGCCATTAAAGAGTAGAAAAGTTGGTGATTACTATAGACATAAGTTTATAAGGAAGATGAAGAGATTCAAGTTCAAACAATTGATTAACCTTGCAATTTATCCAAAAAATTTGTCCCATTTATAGATGTTGTACTAGAACCCCAGAGAAAGAGAAGGTAATATTTAGTCATTTTTCACATAATTAACCAATATAAATGATATTTAATGTCAAGTTAAGAATGCAGAAAGTCTCAAGAAGACTAAGCTTAGAGGTGGATGCATGACCAACATGAGAGATTTTTATTTTTGTACCATTAGCAATGTGTATTGGTGGTAAGGAATAGATGGGTTTCACAGAAGATAAGAATTGAATATTAGTAGTCACATGATTATAACATGCAAAGTCAAAATATTAGCGAGAGTGGCCTGGAGTGATAGACATAGTAATAGGCAAATTGGAAAAGATAACCTTTTTAAATAGTGCATAAAGATTACTCATAGTGATGACAATAGAACCCTCAATAATAATAGTAGTAATAGTGATAAAAGATCTAAGTTCTAAGAAATTCTTTGACTTGAAGGATCCGTCTTTTTGTCTTAAAGTGCATATGGGATAATGTTCAATAATATGGCTAAAATTATGATAATATTTATACTTTATGACAAGAGAGCTAGTAAAAATATAATCAATTTGATTATAATTTTTTTAAGTTTTTTATCAGATTTTTTATGTGATAGATGAGTAGTTGTAAGATCTACTTCACTTTGAGGGATTTTATCTAAATTGAGACGAGTTTTTTCAAAGATAATCTCTTAAATAGCTATGACCAATGGTGAAAATAGGTTTTGATATAGCAATGAGGCTCGAAAAGCTTTATATTCAAGAAAAAGTATATGAGAACTTGAATAAGATGAAGATGATCTTCATTGATTTTGATTTGAGATATTTAATTCCATATTGGTTAGGTTTAAGTAAGAAAATTATTTACTGATTTTCTAGATTCATCTTTGACATCTTGATGTGGATGATATAAACTTGACATTCTTAGATAAATTGGACAAAGGAAAGCAGTAGAATCTTTAAACAGCCATAACTTTTGATTGGGGTTAAGTTACATGGTCTATAATATGTTTATAAATATTGATTTTGGTATTTTAAAACATGGCTTATAAAATTGGCCTTATAAAACGACCCAAAATCCCTTTTGAAGGTCATAAATGTTACATTTTATTTTTTATATTATTCATAATCCTTTTAGAATTAGGATTCTTTCCTTATTTTATTTTTTAAGGGTTTCAAGACTATTTAAGCCTTTGATAAGTTGTTTTATGAAGTTAACCAATTAATAAGAATTTTCCTATTGTTTTCAATTTTCTATGACTTTGTTACATTGCGTCAGGTGGTATCAGAGAAAGGTTTCCACACTAATCTGATGGCCAACAACAATAGTGCAAAGAGTGTTCATGCCCGTGACAGTGTTCAGGATATGGTAGCCTTGCTAACCGAGATTTAGACTTAGAGGATGGCACTAACAACCGTGGAGCATAGTGTTGATCGCAGATTCCAATGTCTATAACAACTCCTTGAAGATATTGTTAATCAACTTGATACTCTTGGTTGTGGATTCCAACAGGATTGAGTTTAGTGATAGGCAACAACCAATAGAAGGTGATGCTTAAGGCAATATTGTCATCAAACCTATTAATGCAAATAATCATAGGCAACTGGCCTATGATGATGATTCTGAAGAAGACGATGAAGTGTGGATGAATGAATATAATTGATCAGTTAGAAGGGTTAGATTGGTGGCCTGTAGATTGAAAGGGGGTGCTTCTACTTAGTGGTAAAGGCTACGAAATAGAAGGTATCGTGAGGGTAAACAACAAATCTGAACTTGGAAAAGGATGAAGCAGTTGCTGCATAGGGATTTCCTTTCACCAGATTTTTAGCAAATTTTATTTCAAAAATATCAGAGGTACCATCAGGGTAAAAAAAATTGTCCATGAATATACCATTAAGTTTATGAGACTTGCTGAAAGGAATGAACTGTAGAAGAATGAAAGGCAGCAAATTGCAAGGTATCTAGATGAATTGAAACCTCATATTAGAGATAATATTGGGGTTCAAATTTTACAGATCCTGAATGATGCAAAGAACATGACAATTAAGGTTTAATTAATGTTACAAGAGAAAAGTAGTTGGTGAAATTCCAGTAAACGAGGATCTAGCAGTGAGAACTATAGACGAGTTTTTATTAAAAAGAACAAGTCAGTTCAAGATAATCAACCACACAATAAACAGAAGGAGGATAAGGCAGTGGAAAAGAGGCCAATCAAACCTAAAGAGGTACAAAAAATGACTAATCCTTATGTTAAATCGATAACGGGGAAGTATTATAAGTATAATCAATCTCGGCATAGATCCAATAAATGCCATAATAAAAGAGGTGCTCATATGGTAAAGAAAGAATTTGAAGAAGAAGTTTATGAGCTTGATGGGGATGATGACGAGGGGGAATATAAAGATAATGATGGTGAAGAGTATAATTATGTGATCAGAAAATTGATGTTAGGCCCTAAACAAGAAGATGTTACCCAAAGACACTAATTATTCCACATTAGGTGTAATATCAATGTCCGTATGTTTGATCTGATTATAGGTAGCAGTAGCTGTAAGAATATTATTGGCAGAGAGGTGGTGAAGGCATTGTAGTTACCAGTAGAGAGAAACCATAATCCCTGTTCCATTGAGGGGATAAAAGTGACAGAGAAGATCTAAGTTAATGAGCATTGCAAGATACCTTTTTCCATGGGTAAATATCAAGATGAGGTATATTGTTATGTAGTGGATATGGATGCTTGTCATATGATGTTTGGTAGATCTTGGCAGTTTGATGTAGATGCGTAGCATGAAGGCAAAACTAATATGTATAGGTTGGCGAAGGAAAGGTTAAAGAAACGTCCTAACACTTTAAAAGTGGAGGACGATCCTTTTTCACCATTA